>JAEQBH010001746.1:0-131809 GCA_016808115.1 Tetrastigma voinierianum
TGATCTTTTATATTATTCAATCATTTATCAATTAAGCATTTGCTCTATTTCTCAGAAGCTCAATTACAAGGATAATGTCTCGCCAACATTGTTATTAATTACATCAAAGAGATCCTAGATTCGAGAGATGAGGGTATTTTGATCCAAGAGAGTAGCCTTCTGGCTGATCTTAAGAATAGAGAGGCCTAACCCGACTGGGCATTCGGGGGTTGTAGCATTTAAGCATCTCGAATACCGAGCCTGGAGCAGAGATATACCCGATTCTATTCACGAGATAAAGGACATACCTCGAGAGATATCTCGTAGGCAAGATCACCTCGCTATCGACATATTGTAAATAAATCGAATAATATATCTTTGTGCAAATTAACTATCAATGTGATAGGGGAGATATAACCCTAGTTCTCAATTCCAAGAATCCAATTTAATCAATAGTTTAGTTAAGTTTACATACTTACTTTCTTTCTAAAAGTCATATATTCAGATATTATCTAAAAAAGGTAACCTTTGTAGTCAATACACCTTTCCCGTGGATCGATATTCGTACTATAAGGCAATATATTACTAGTGGCGACGCTGCGTACTTCGCGCACATAGCGCATACTACATCGCGCTACTGGTCACTGAGGACCAAGAGACACACCTTCGCATGCCCCTATGGTACCTTTGCCTTTTAAGGATGCCATTTGGCCGTAATGCCCTACTACATTCCAAAGGTGTATGATGTCAATATTCTCGACTCGTCAAGAAGTTATGGAAATCTTTATGGATGACTTCACTATATAATGATCCACTTTGATCAAGTATTCAAGAACTGAAATAGTACTAAAGATGCCAATACAACAACTAGCACTAATTGGGAAAATGCCATTTTATGATGACAGAAGGTATTGTTCTCGGGGCATAAAATTTCATGCATCGACTAGAAGTGGACTAATCCAAGGTATCCATTATCAAAACTCTGCACCACCTACCACGCCGCAAGCGAGTAAGAAGCTTCGGGGGTACGCCGATTTTACAGAGATCCATCAAAGACTTTTCAAAAAATACCAGACCACTATGCGTATTAATGAAAAGATACAAGGTTCAATTTTTTGATGACTGCAAGGATGCTTTGAAGAAATCAAAATCAGATTGGTACAATAAGCACCTATAACGGCCGCACCATAATGGGATCAGGATTTAGTCAATGTGATGCCAAAGTGATTTTGCCATGGGAGTCACGGTCGGGGCAAGAAAAGAGAAAGTATTCAAAATATATACTATGCTAGTAAGACCTTCAATGAAGCAATAAGAGAATCCACTAACAATCGAAAGGAGATGCTAGCCATAGTATTTGCTTCTGGTGGAAAAATTTAGGCAATACATTTTAGATCCTATGGTAATTCACACCATCATGCAAGAATCAAATACTTGATGTCAAAAGGAAGCTAAGCCAAGATTGATAAGGTGGGTGTCGCTGCGTGAGCTTGACTGGAAATCAAGGATAAAAGGATGTGACACGTGATAGCCGATCACTTGTCAAGAGTAGATGTATAAATGACTAAGAAAATGTGATGTTACCGAGAACTTCCTGCATTTGTTACAATTGTTTGGGCTCCCTTCCAACTTCCATGGTATGTGCCTACATATTGTGAATTATCCGTCAGGAGTAATGCCTTCGTAATCAGCTACCAACGTAAGAGGAAACTCGTAACCCGATGTTATGTATTACTATTTTGACACCACTATTATTCAAAAGAGGCGCCGACATGATAATAAGAAGATGTGTACTGTGAAGTGAATGGCGCAACATTTTAATGAATGTCATGCATCACCAGCATGGGGGATATTTTTCTGGAGAAAGAACAACTCACAAGATACTCCAATCAGGATTTTATTGGCCCACTATCTTCGTGAGATCAGGCTGAAAAGGCCACCAGTAGATAGATGCCAAAAGATCGAAATATCGCAATGAATGAAATGCCCTCGCAGGTATTATGGTGATACAAATTTTGATGTATGGGGAATAGATTTTATAGGACCTTTTCCACCATCATTTGGAAATCCTATACATACCGCCAAAGAAGATTACGCTTTCCAAATGGGTGGAAGCAGTGGTCATTCAAGGAACGATGATAATACAGCTTGTGAGTTTCTTAAAGAATATTTTGAGCAGATTGAACACCTTAACTATCATTAGTGATGGGGAAACCCACTTTGCAAACAAAATATTTGGTAAACTCATGAGCAGTATAAGATCAAGCATGTAATGAGTTTAGCTTATCATCCCTGCACTAACGGACCAGCAAGAATTTCCCAATGTGAGAGATCAAAAGATTACTTGAAAAGGATTCCGTGAGCTCACAGAAGGATTGGTCTTCCAAACTTGATGATGCACTTGGCTTACAGGATCGCATACAAAACCCCATTGGAATGTCCCCATATAGAGTTGCTTTGGCAAACCATGTCATTTACCCTTGAATTGGAATACAAGGCAATGCGGGCCATCAAGAAGTTAAACTTCGATTTTAAGGTCAGTAAGGAAGAAAGATTTCTCCAACTGGTTCGAACTGAAGAATTGAGAAATGGTCATGATAATGCTAGAATATACAAAGACAAGACAAAGAAATGGTATGACTGGTAATTTTGAGAAAAGAGTTCAGAGCAGTGGTCAGTTCGCCGTTTAATTCTGTAACAAATTGTTTCCGTGGAAATAAATCCAAATGGAGCGGGCCATAAGGCGTTGGTGTCATACTACCTGGAGCAAGGACACCGAGGACTGATAATGGGGAAGAATTCAAGGCCAATGACGAGGTTAAAGCATTATCTAAACAGGGAAGAGGGAAATAAGAACCTAACCCGGTTCTTATGAAAGCAAGTACCACAACAAAGAAGTCCAATGCAGAAGGACTCCAAAATCGAAAGGTACTTAATGGTGCAACCCATAAGGATTTAATTTCTCGATTTTAAGTTTTGAAATATTTTTCTTTAGTTGTCAAAATTAGTCGATTTGTTTTTATAAGGATAGATTTAATTTTAAAATCAATTGTAGTTTAATTAGATTTTTCGAATATCGTGTTGAGCTTCGTAAGGTTTAAAGACATGAATGGCAAGGCAACTACAGAACAATTCCAAAGAACTCGCAGAGAAGTCACAACATGAAAAGGAGTAACCTTCTCCCTTAACCCAATTTCCGTAGATATACTTGAATTGATTGTTTAAATCTTTGTCGAGACACCAAGACGCTTCCAAAAGGGTTAGGAACAATGCTATAGAATCAGCGCCCGAGATCATCGAAGTTGCGAGCCAGTCGCGACATGGTTACGCCGACATAAGTGATGTCGCTGACAAAACATCATGTCGCGGACTGCTTTCAGCCGCACTTGCAGTATTGAAGGAAGAAAGGTATATGTCGCGACACCACCGTGAAGTCGCTGGCGTAAAATTAAGTTTCAAATGAAAAATGATGTCGCGAACAACCCCAAATAATGTAGGAAATAGCCGGGGAATAAAAACAGAATAAAAAGGATGTCGTAACATGATAACCCAAACAATTTCTGAAATCACCGATGTCGCGGATAAACTTAGCATGTCGCGACATAAAGAGTTTTTAATGCCATTGAACTCACTTTAAAAAGCCCTCTAAATTCAATGATCTCAAATAAAAAGAGGCGAAATTGAAGTCGCGACCATTTTTGGCTGGCAATAATTAGCCCACAAACATTGATTGAATTGCACCGTTGAAACTTTATCATTCACTCCAAACCATAGCTATTCACCTTCTTCCTCCTTCGAATCTCAACCCCTAAAACCCTAGCTTTCTAAAACCTTTGAAAGCTTTTCTTCCTTTTCCACGAAGCTGAAATTCCCACCCCAGTCCCTAACCTAGACGATTATGAGGGAACACAACAACCGTAAGAAGAAACTCACAAGAAGAACACTTAGACGAGATTCGTCAAAGAAGAACAATCGGGAGAAGTGCCATCGGAAACACCCGAAGCTCCTGCAAACTCCCAAGAAAGAGCAGTAGTGCGAAAGGAAAGGAGAAGCAAAAGTAGAAGATTTCGTTACTGACGGCGCACTCCCAAAGTGGAAAAATATTATGCTATCAAGGGGTTTGTCACAGAGGAGATTCAAAATCCTCATATCTTTCTGCTGAGATGATAGAGCAGAGAGGGTGGAGAGAGGTCTCAAGACACCAAAAATCATATACAAGATCAAGAGCAGTTTTATTCAAATTCGTAGGAAGGAAGGATGGAGCGGTTTTTGTTAGAGGGAGTCCTCGGGTCTCTGTTATGAAGCTGGCGCCATCAACGAGGCCTATGGCATGGCAAAGAGACAAGCATGAACTCAAATTCAAGAAACTTTTGAAAACCACAAAGATCGAGAAGCCTACTAATGGTGTTATAAATAAACCAAAGAGAAGGAAAGCCAAGAACATTGAATGGGTAGTTTCACCGAGGAAGCGAAGGTATGGTTTTACTTCCAGCTTCGCTTTTGGTTCCAACAAAACACGTGTGCACAAAGGAGAGAACAAGAAGCTGTGATGCTGTATGCCATCCTAAAAGGATACAAGATCAATGTAGGAGTTGTCATTAAAAATTCTATCATGAGGTATCATGAAGGAATAAAAGAGGGTTTATTCCTCACCCATCAACAATCACTGTTCTATGTTCAAGGTCAGTGAAAGGAGGCGGGAATTAGAAGAAGAAGTACCTGTGAGCTTCACCAATTCCTTCCGACAAGAGCAAAGGACCAAGAAACCAAAAGAAAATGAGGGGCGACGGTAGAGAAGCAGATGAAGCCCCACCGAGCACTAAAAGGAGACCTCGTAGGGCTACGATCAAGGAGCAGAGCACTGTAAAACTCAATTGACAACAATGATTTCATTTTGCATAAATGAAGGGCGGTGATGAAGGCAGCTCCAATAGACTCTCCATTCTCACCGCCTCCCGTGCACGTAAATTTCAACATGGAGAAAGCCTGGCAAGCACAAGAGAACAAGCCTGACACTGAAGCTCTCAATGCCATGCAAAAAGAGAATGATGAAAGAGAAGGAGGAACCTACAAAGTAGAATTCGTAGAAGGCATTTATGAAAAGAATTGAAAAGAAGAGACCAAATTCGTGGAGGAAGAGCTAAACAGAAGGAAAGCGGAGCATGACGGAGCTACAAAAAGAAGAGTAATTCAGCACTGGGGGAGTAAGAGGTCGAATAAAAGGAGAAATGATGAGAAAAAATTTTAAAGCAAGGGTAGAGTTTAAGAAAGAAATGAAGGAAAGAGATCACAATCTGTTACAGAAACTCAAACTAAGTCATGAAGATTTTTATAACAATCGGCCAGCGTGATTCTCAACTCCTAACGCTGATAAAGAAAAGAGATACGTACAAGAAGCCACCTGGGGGAGCAAATCAAGGGCTTCAAATCTCTATACAAGTCTCTACGTAAGGATTATGAAAACAAACTTGATGATAGAGACAGTAAAGCAAAAGATACAGAATCCTATAGGCAAAGAACGGCCGAAAACTCGGATTCGATCAACAATAATCTCTCCAAATTTCGAGGTCATGACTCGAAATGGAGAATATAATGGAATGGCCAAAGAAGCACTTATGAGTTGAACAAAAAGGTTGATCTCTAACAGATTTCATTGAAGAACAAATTGAGAGGGGAAACCAAGAAGAGAAAGGAAAGAAGAGAATTTTAAAATTCGAATTCCCAAATACGGTGTATACCTGCACTAGATCCCCCAACATCTTGCTCCCGGCTATTTCAAAAGAAAAAATGCACCTTCTCCCCGCCTAACCTTCCTGTCTCTCCTCATCCCATTTGAATTGTATCCAATCAAGGTAAATTGAATCAAATAAAATGAGAAATTTGAATTGAATTGTCAGGTGCTATTTTGAATCGTTTGTTCAATGTCAGGTCGCTTGTGATGCATAGTTGGGGAAATTAAAGTAGGAATTAGTTCAAGAATAAAAACTGCTGAGATGTAATGAGATGAATAGAATGAAGCAGTTAGTTTAGGAGTAAACTAAAAAACAACAAAAAGGCAGAACAAGGGCCAGCTGAATACAATTTCATCAAGAATGGAATTACCTACATTAATGAGATCACATGAACGTTATGGAATTTGGAAAGGCACAAACAAAGAAACCGGTGGAAGGACCTAGGTTACTTAATAATTATGAAGATGAGAAAGGAAAAACAATTTTCCTTTTAACAGGATCCAATGATTATGTTGTTTGTAAACAATTTCAACAGCTTTAGTTTTGTATACTATAAAGAGTGTAAAACCAACTCGAACCGGACTTGAAGTTGTGATGCGTAAAACAATGCAATCTCAGATTTCAATTAAATTCAATTTTACCGCAAAAAAACGTAATAGAAAATGTCCTTGTTTGAGGACAAACAATTCTTTCTTTTCTTTGCTCGAGGACAAGCAAAACTTTGTCGGGGGAGTTTGATGAGCTTGAAAAGTCATCTATTTTAAATACCATTTTTCTCGTTTGATTTAATGTAAAAGGAATAATTAAGATGCAGAATATTAAGAAACTCACCAAATTTGTTATTTGCAGTGAGTATAAAAGAAAGAAGAAAATGCAGTGGAAAAATGCAAGAAATGGTGGAATAAAATGCAAGAAGTGGTCAAGGTGAATGGAAACAATGTCGACCCATTGACGCAGCTGCTTGCATAATTCGTGACATGAGGTCGCGACATCGATAAGCGGCTGAAATAAGCAATCGTCGCGATCAGAATCACCAGGCAACGAGGATTAACCGTAGTTGCGGAATGATGTCGCGACAAAGATCGTGATGTCGCATAGGTCGGCGTCGCGACGGACGGAGGTCGCGACAAGAGAATCGCCAAGGCGATGTGTTTTGAAGGATGAGTCGAAGTTAATCGAAGCCGTTGTCGCTACGCAGGACCGGGGTCGCGACACCGAAAAGCAACCAAGAAGCCTCCAAAGACATGTTGCTACGCCGATGAGGACTAAGTCGCGACACCGAAAGCAACCAAAGGAAGCCTCCAAAGATGATATGAAGATGATGTCGCTGATAGCAGATTGAGGTCGCGACATCATGAACGATCGCGAAGCTCCAAAGATATAGTCGGCGTCGCTGACAAGATATCAGGTCGCTACATCATGAACGGACGCTTCGGACGGTCGAATTTGAGTTTCGATGTCGCTGACAAGATATCGATGTCGCGACATCAAGAGACCAATTGAAACCTGCAAAGGCATAAAGTGATGTCGCGACAAGGGATCGATGTCGCGACATCAGAAGACATCAGTTGAAGGTTGCTGAGACTTAAGTTGATGTCGCGACGTGAGATCGATGTCGCGACATGGATGATGTCGCGACAAGAGATCAATGTCGCGACATGAACAGAAACATGGGCCAACTAACTTTGGAATCCACAAAGACCGTGATCGGGAATTAAAAATTCAACCGAGAAACCCTATAAATAAGCACTTACCCTTGTATGAAAAGCAAGCCAAGTAAGGACATGGTTTAGACGTTTGTGGTAGTAAATGGGCTCATTTTCTTTATTTTCCTTTAGTTTTTCTTTTCTTTTCTTTTCTTCAATGTTGGCTGATAGTTAGAGATTGATTAGATTTATCGCTCTAGTTTTCGTTTTCTTTTCCGAATCGATGTTATCGTTGGTGCGTGAGCCAATGCGTAATTCCTATTCTTTTCAAATTACTACCCGAATGTTTGAAGTTCGCATTAAATTCAATTAATTTTCTGGGCCAATTGCGCTTATTTCGGAGGAATCTTTGTAGCGTGTAATTGATGGTGAGGAATCCGGACTTCCATTAAGTAGATACTTTATAGTCGGAAATTATCTTTCCTGAAGTCGTTTCCAGCAGCTTGTGAAATTTCAGTTTATGAATTTACTTCTGGTTTTGGGTTTAATGTTTGGATGCGAATGTCAGTTTCTTATGCTAGTTTAAGATTTGTTTTCGTGCTCTGATTTCAAGGAGGTCCTCTGGAGGTGACACGGAAGACTCACGAGTTATGAACATTTCTTTGAAGGTATATTAACCTGCTATTAGAGATCTATTGAGCTTTGTAAGTTTACTTGGATAAATCCTCTTCTCACTTGAAATCAAGAACGAGTTGAACGAGTTATCAATTTAAACAAGCAAAGAGTTCACCTAAATTCGGATAAGTGAAAGGGTAATCCAGAGTGTTAGATTTGAGATCTAATCAAGGAGGGTGATCTATTCCTAATTTCGAGGAAGAGTAACTTGGAAGTTGTATATCCTTGTGGCCAGGTAACTTGGGAGGTAGGTTTCACAGTCAAAATGGGTGCTATGAAGTATTGCGAAAGAGAAAAATACCTAGATTAAGGAAATCCCTTTTAAAGTAGTTATCTCATTCCCCTGTCTTGAAAGAATCGGGAAAAAATTGGAGATAATGAAATGTGTGGAGTGTGGAGAGATCCAGCTGTACTGCTAAACACCTTGGACTGATTTTAAAACCACAAAATATTGAGAAGTTTTGTCGATTATTAACTCTGAGGAATTGGTACTTCACTATAGCGGTATACTTGATGTGACCTCCCGAAGATAATTATTCAGTGTCCGTTATTTTCTTAACTATTCTTTATTCTTTATTCTTTATATTCCGATTTATTTGATTGTTCATTTATTTTACTCGTGCTAAGTATAATTTCCGACTTCTTCAGGCGGACCCGATATCCGCATGGTCCCGAATGATGCAGACTTGAGTAGTCGGGGTAGTTGATTTAAAATTCTTGAGATCTCACGTAGGATCGATATACGGACTTATATCCATTTTGTGCGTAGGCACATTGCACTTGCGGTATGTCGGGCGAAAACCAAAATTGAAAATGATTAACTCACAGGAGATTTTGGTCTCAACAAGTTTTGTAAGTGCGAGTTCAGGGATTAGATAATAGTCCTTGGGTAATTGTGCAACTAAATTTGTATATGCGTTTTGGTCGGTCAACAAGCACTATTATCAAAATCGTATGATTCACGATTCAATTCACGAATCGATTCACAGTTCGGTAGGTGAACGATCTAACTATTTTAAAGAATCGAAAGTATATAGCGAATCGAAGGCGGAATGCGCCAAGATAGATCCTTACCACGAATCGATTTAATACCAATTCTCGACATACGAGGGATTAAAATCACGAAAAAAAAAAGACTGGAAATACCTAAAAGAACCTTAACCAAGCTGTAAGGAGTAGTTAATGTGGAAGAAACAACTCCGACTTTTGGTATCACGAGAAAAAAGCGAAAAAGAGAGAAGAAGACCAGAAGTTTACAAGGAAGAAGAAGGAGAGCAAGAGTACTTGGCTATGGTTAGAAAAAGAGAGAATGATGATGATGACAACCTTGAACTTGGAGATGATGGCTTAGTTTAATTTTATTAGTAGTTAATTATTATATGAAATAATTCTATTAGCATTAGTATATTCAACCACTAGACTAGTATTCGATTTCTTTTAACTTCTTTTAGACTTAGTTGGTAACTTTGAATGGTTTATTTGAAAATATTATAAGCTTATCATTTAAACGAATATTTAAATAGCTTACAAATTAGGAATTATATAAAATTACATATATTTTAACTATTATAAAAAATGTAAAAATGAATCTTACGATTCGATTCGATTCTCGATTCTTGATTCACTAATCAAGAATTTCGATTTTCGATTCTCGATTCGAATCTCGATTTAACAACTATGGCAAGAAGAGATGGAGTCCCTTCATAAAAATGGGACATTTTTTTTTTTGATCGATAAAAAGCAAATTTATAGATACTTGAAAGAACCTACAGAAGTACCGCAGTCGTGAGTAAGGGAAAACAAAACAAACTGACAAAGAAAACAAGAAAACACCAAAAACTACCTACTCTAACCAAGTAAAAAGTATATAACAGAATGTGTATAATCAACACTATTCAAGTTAGCCCAAGTCCATAAATTGGAAACAAAATTAACTTTAATTCTTTGGGAGGAGGGGACCTCATTCTCAAACACCAGCCTATTCCTAACACGCCAGAGATTCCAGAACATGCACAGCGGGGCAGCAAACCATATTTTCCTGCGCTTTTTACCCACAACAGCTCCTTGCCAGGCCAAAAGAGTGTGAGGGCCAGATTGGAGGGCTAACTAATCCGACGATTGACGAGGAAAAAGATCCACATTTAAGCCGAATTTGTGTGGATCGAGAAAGATGGTCTATAGTCTCCTCTTCCTCTTCACACATGGCATTGTTTGCGAGGACATACCACGGCGTTTAAATTGGTCAAGTGGGCACTTTGCCGGCGGCTTTGAGCAAGACTCAATTTTGGGGCTGTTGGATTCAGACCATACGGTGAGGGAAATCGAAGGTGGGGAGACATCGACCTCTTTGTACATGCTCTTTACCGAGAAACCTCTATCCTTGACATTCTCCAAAGAAAGCTTGTCCCCTCACACTCATGCGTGAACCTTTTTTTGATCATGAGAGTATGAAGGAATCTGGTCATTTCTTCAATCTCTAATGCGTTAAGAGGTCTTAGAAAAGTTGGAGACCCGACCTGACCTACTCTAATGTCCCCGGATGTCATGACCTTGGCCTCTTTGTTTGTAGCTAGATTAAAGAGAGTGGGGAAATGAACACTCGGGAGCCTCCTACCACGCAGGCATCGCTCCGAAGTGATCCTCCTTCCATCCCCGAGAACAAGGCGCGTGCGGAAAGCAGACCAATCTTTTCAGTTTCCTTCCATGAAGCTAGTCCATAGCCACCTCTAAGGTCACTTACAGGTGTACCGGCCCCAATGGACTCACCAAATTTAAACGAGATAGCCTTTCTCCGAAGAGCATTATGATCGTTGGCAAACCTCAAACTCCATTTGCCTGACAAGGCCTTGTTGACTTGGAAGCTTTTTTAAACCAATCTAGCCTTTTCTCTCTTTAGAGCCTGCAAGTAGCCCATTTCACCAAAGATATTTTCTTTTCAGGGGCGCTCCCTCCACAAAGGAACTGCCTTTGGATCCTTTCCGATATGGCCTTTTACTTTACGAGGCATACGAGAAAGAGAAAGGTAATATATAGGAAGGTAGGCGAGTACTACGTATTAGCGTGATCGCCCTTAGGATATGCGGAGTCTTCCGAGCGGCCAGTCTCTTTCGGTATCTTTCTTATTCAGATCGGACCCAGAGCCTTGTGCTTTGCTCTGAGGAGACCCCAGGAAATAGGGCGTGGGCGGGACCAGATCTTCTGACTAACTTTCACGATGCGGCTCCATAAGTATTAGAAACGGAATGTGGCATAATTTAACACTGGCTAACTTAATTTTCAAACTGAGCATAGCCTCGAGACCATCAGAATCGACTTAAAAACTTTAGGCGATGAAGGTCAGAGCCTCCTGGAATAAGCGTATCCTTCGGCGTAGAGATGGAAATAGACATATCCTCCCTCGCGATTGCGGCTCTGCTACGGAGAGGTAGTTACCATCAGCCTTGGAGTTAATCATATAACTTAGAGCTTCCATGCAAATAACGAAGAGATAAGGGGAGAGAGGGTCTCCTGTCTCGATCCCCAGACTTGGAAAGAAACCCGATGGGAGAAGCGCAGTTTATGAGGGCCAGAAAGAAGGCGTGGAGATGCACCATTTTATCGAATCGACCCGGAGCTCTGAATCCCGTCTTGCCCGGAACGTCACGAAACTCGACGATCTTATCATAAGCTTTTCCGTATCGATTTACAAACCAATCGCGTGCCTTCCACCGGGTGAATCCACGCTGTTGGCTATCAAACGGCGTCCGAGATAAAGATCCCTCGGCGGTAAGCATTTGGGACTTGGAATCACTGGTCCATGACCCTCTTGATCTGATGGCTAAAACTTTAGGCGAATCTTATAAAGGCTTCCACGAAATTGTCGGTCTTAAATCTTTAAGATCTTCCACAGTCTGTTTCTTGGGGATCAATACCAAAAAAGTCGTATTTAGGTTTTTGACAAATCTAGAGTTGTCATGAAACTCCTTGAAAAAACCAACCTCATCTTTCACAAAGTCCCAACTGAAGGACCAAAAGGCTATAGGGAAACCGTCAGGGCCAGGAGCCTTATCACTTGTAAGACCGAGGAAATAGCTATCCGTATTTAGTTCTCGGAGAAAGTTTCCTCCGGGCTAACGCTTCCTCGATCCATCCTGTTGAGATCCCCAAATCGGGAAGGGAAGGGCTCCCGCCCGGTGGGGCCCGTGAAGCCGAGTACTGGGCGTGCGGACCTTCCTTGATGTCGGCCTCCTTGTTTAGCTTTCTACAGTTGATGCAGTACTGTTCCGTGAATTTGCTGTGGGTGTTAGCCATCTGTGAAAGACAGGGTGTTCACATCTCCTTGGCCAAGCGAGTCGACTTAGCAGCGGAGATCTCTTCCGTAGGGGCTGACTTTGAATTTCGGCTCTGGCTTTGACCAGTTCTCGGCTTCTTGGTGAAACGCCTAACCTTCGCAATCATCCTGAAAGGATACCCCTACATGAGGCTTCCTCCTTATTAGTCTCGACTTTCCCAAAAACATCTCTGTTCGAGCTAAAAATACCTTTCGGGGCCTTTAATTTGCGAGGATGAGCGAAGACCAGTAAAATGGAGATTTTTGCAACACCCTTTCGAATGTCTTTGAAACCTCATACTTTAACCACATCGATTCGGGCCGAAGAGGCGCGGGGCGGGTCGACTCGACACGATCAACGAGAATGGGGAAATGGTAGGAAATGAGGCCTTGGGAGGCATCTGCAGGTAACCTTATTCTTGATGGCTCTCCGTTCGTGATGGCTTAAATCTGTCTAAGCGAGACATTGAAGTACACCGTTGAGACCCCTCCAGTGTAGGGCCCTCCACAGAGAGGAAGGTCTCGAATCGGATCATTCATGATGTCGAAGGGAACCTTCTCATGGAGTTGGAAATCCTATGCCTCTATTTCTTTCATTTGGGAAAGAACCTCGTTGAAATCGCCTCCGATGTGCATGTGGGCCATCCGGACATAGTCGGCCAGGCTCTTTAGCTTCTCTTACATTTGTTCTCCTTGCGGGTAGTACACCTGGTAGAAGCCCATTGGGGCAGATCTTCGGGCGTGCAGGCAATGAGGCGAAAAACACGACCACGGGTCAGCTGGCGATACGGTATTATTTTTCACCTGATCATACACATAGTAGAGATAAGAAATGCAAGTTAGTGATTGATGGGGTAGTTCGATGAATGTGGTTTCTAAGGATCTTTGTTAAATTGTTAAGCACAAAATAAACCCACATCCAAATCCTTTTTAGAGAGGAGCTTGGAGTGAATGACCGTACTTTCCTTATTAAACTTTGAAAGTGTCTAGTCTCTATTCAAATGGGGGATTATAAGGATGAAATCTATTGTGATGTGCTACCCATGGATGTTGCGTATGTTGAAATCAGGACTGGACAAAAAATAACATTATATCACGAGAAAACATAAATTGTCTGAAATATGAGGACTAGGCTAATTATGCAGTTTGAAATTATTCTTCTTTTCTACCCCAGAAGTTTGTTAATGTTAGAACCCGTTTCACCTCTCAACTTCAAAGACTTTATAGCGGGAGGGGAAGGTTCCTTCATATATATATTCATGATTGGACGTGGTAGTGTGAGGATTTCTCCCTACAACGTGGAAGTGGTTCTTTTCTTTTATTTTCTAGCCCTTCCAGAGGATGATAAGTGTGGAGCCTCCTCCACTGTGATCTAGACACCTGGGCAACTCTGATACCATGTTAATATTTTAGAACCCACTTTCACCTCCCACTAAGACCTTATAAATACAGGAAGGGTTTCCTCCATATATATTCACATCCATTGGACTATGTCCAATCGATGTGGGATTTCCAATAGGATTCAATTTTGTAACATCGTGTGTCCGACATTGGTGTTTTGCAAGACGACGAAAAACACCACGTCATAACAAGTCGGCAACCGAGCAAAACTGCAATAAGATGGCGACAAACCGTGTATCACGATAAGGCGGAGAGAACCGCGAAAAAAAAGATAAGACTGAAACCTTTGTAGAAGAACCACTTTATTAGTGAAAATGAAAGAAAGAGAAGCGGATGGGTGATTTCAAGCGAAATTTGCCAAAAAAATCACCCTCCCTTGAAAGGGGTTAGAAGAGAACAAGAAGAGATAAAAATGAGTGGAAAGTATGATATGATATGCTTTGTTGAATTATAAATTTATTGAATGAATATTGTTGAAGTCTAGAAACAATTGATCATGGGGCGTTGCCTTGATTAGGACCTATGGTGGCTTAAGTTAAATATTCAACTATTCGAAAACAAGTAATTGCTTAGTCTCTTAATTTTAAAGATCACTAGATCATCGGAGCATCAACTAGCCGGCATGTACTGAAATAAACGAGAGAGCAGCGGTGGTTAGCGCGCTCTCAGTGCCAAAGTCGGATCGGCTGGAGAGAAATCAATCCGTATTTTCAGTCCAGAATCTCTTACTTTCTACGGCGTCACCCCCTCTCTCTTTATGGAGGAGGGTCGTTGTCCACTTTACATGGGAAGTAGGCGATTTCCTTCCGAAACGGAAGGGGAAGGGGGCGCTTTGTTCGCATGTTATGACTTGTTCTTCCCTTTATATAGCCAAACTGCCCTTATCTTCTAGATTGACCCACGATCGAGAAGGTTACGTGCGTGACTCATGGGTGGTTATTTGTTTAAACTAAGGGAGGGTGTGCGTATGTAAAGATGGTAGCCGGCTAAGAGGGATTGCGTTTAGGCATTACGTCTTTCGCCCGGCTGAGGAAGTATGTTTGGGCCTGTCTTGTTAAATTAAGATGATTGTGAAAATTGGCAATTGGGCCCCTGTTGGTTTCAGTTTTGGGCTTGTAGGTTGATTGGGCCATTGACCTATATGATGGGGTCTGGGCCAAAGCCCATGGTACCCACAATGCCCTTTTTTTTCCCGGCTGGGGAAGTCGTTCTTCCCTGGTCGGGAAAAGAGAATATTTGGGACTTGCTTGGCATGGCGATTGGTGAAGCGATAATGCAGTGGTGTTCCGAAGTTTATATTGTCGGGGAATTTGCTAGTTTTTTGATGTTGCATTTGATGCAGGTGTTTTGGGAATCCTTCGAGGCTGGGAGAGATCTCTATATAAATCGGTTTCGCGGGGAGGGAGGAACTCTTTTGTGTGCCAATGGGTAGTGTTGGTTTGGCCAGTGAGGATAGTTTAGAGGCGTTACTGAAGTCGAGACTTCTATGATTCTTTGCATGGTTGAGCGCATGAAGAGGGTTGTTCGGTGTTAGGTCGACGTAGACTAAGTCTACAAGGTTTGAGTCGGGTATTTTGCGTTGGGAGGATATTCACGAGATTACGCCTACCCTATTTTAATGGCTACGTAAACTCGAATGCGGAATCCTCACGCGGCGAACACCCCCTTGTCCGATGGGGTTTTATGTTCCTTGCCACCTTCTGAAACAACATGGGAGCTTTGTGTTCCTTTCCACCTTGGTAACAGGGAGGCTTTTGTTTCCTTACCACCTTGAGCGTGGAGATCTTTGTGCTCTTGTTTGTTTGTTTGTTTGTTTGTTTTTTTGTTTTTTTTGTTTTTTTTTTGTGGCCTTTGGATTTGTTTCGGATAGTATGATCACTTGTAATGTAGCTATGAACGCTTTTCGTTGTAATAAATGAATATACATTTTCTGAAATTTCTTGTGTCCTCGGCTCAGGAATTGTTCTTATGCTTGGAAATCCCTGGCTAAGTATAAGGACTTATGTATTTGAAATGGATCGGGCTAGAAAATTGTTGGCTTTTGAAATAGTCTGGTTTGGAATATGGTTGGTTGTGGCTATTAGGTTGTCACAAAGGCCAGTCAGCCCATAATGAGTCTTTGTGCCCTTATAGCGAGCGTCACGGAGTTCAAATTGGTTGTGGAGCGATGAGTCGATAAGCGTTAAATGCGTGGCGAACTCCCCAAAGCTTAATATATAAGGGCGTATGATTGATTTAACCCTTCACGTACTTGGTTTCTAGGCTATCTTGTTTCCTTATTGTTGGAGGTTGCCTGTGGATACTGCAGTTACCTTGGCTAACGTGCTCTTAATTGAAGGCAAGTTCTTCTAGGCGCTTGTTTTGGTTTCGTTTCTTGGTAAAACCTTGTGTCAGCTGCTGGTTATGCGATTTACGAATGCGAAGCACGTTCCGTCTGGGAGTAGCGTGAAGGGGGGTCGTTCTTAGGATGGGCGACCACATTGCTAGGCATATGATTGCAATTGGGTGCCTTTTATCGATGTGGTAGTACGAGTGCGGCTGATTACTTGAGTTTCCCTTTTTGTGCGCTTGTAGAGATGGCGAGGAGGTGAAAGGGCTTCCACCCGGCCCGGGAGGTGTGAGAGATTAGGCCGGGCGCCTTCTGAGCAACATCATCTCTCCTTATCATGGATGAGTTTAGGGCCCTAAGTGAATTTGATGACATTGACGTCATCTTTATCGGGATTTATATTGCTTGTCCCCATTGTAATTCGAGGGTGTGATTGAGGTTATTTGTGCGGGGAAAGACCGAAGGGCAAGGCGGTGCATTGGGTGGAAGAGGTTAGTTTTGCGAAAATTTGTAGTATTGGAGATTCGACCCGGGAGTGGCATCGTGAAGTCCTCATGCGTGAAGAATTTACATGGTTGAAGCCGCCACCCGCCACGATCTCCTCTGTCGTCCAATCTTTCCATGTCCTTTACTCTCAAAGGTTGTGGAAGGTGGGCACTTTGTGGTTCTTGTGCCAGGCTTGGTGGTGGTTCTTCCCCGGCCCGGAGGTGGGAGTGAGGCGGCAGTGAGAGTTGGCAATCAGCACACAATCCTCGCAACCTTCTTCTACTAGCAAGGATTCTGGCCTTGCTCCCCAGGTGCCCAAGCAGGTTGAAAGGGGTGGCCGCTTGGAGTGTCCTCCATTGGCAATAAAGGACTCTCGTCTTGCCCCCCGAGCGTTGAAGAAAAGGAAAGGAGGCCATAGAAATTTTAATGGGCGGGGGGCGGAGGACTTCGATACTGTAGGTTCCTCCCGACATCCATTGCTCCTCGAACGGGGAAGAAGAGGAGGAAGAGGACCGTGTTCAGTTTAATTCATAATTTTCTTGCTCGGAAGCTTAAGGAGGTGCTATCCTTGAAGCGGCGACTGATGTACGTCCCTTAGAGTAGCCGGGGGGATCAAGCCCGGCTGGTCGGGATGGGGGTTCGGAGGTCTGACCATTGTCATCGAAGGTTCACTTAGAGATGAGTTTGAATGACCCGGTAGGTCTGAGAAGCGTTACAATAGGGACTCCCGGAAGAGGCATCTCCTATTCTGCCGCCCCTTGGTGGTGCGTCCTTCTGAGGAGGCCACTGAGTCGGGTTAGATAGGGCGAGTACCGTCTTGCGGTCCTTGAAGCCATTACTCCCTGATCGTATGTTGGTGAATTCGTACCTCCCCCCGCGTGGCCCGGCTCCCCCTATGGAAGAGTTAACAATTCCTAGGAGCGAGGGTGCTTAGGAGATTGTTGATCGGTGGGGGCCCTTCAATCAGGGCTAGTCTTCAACCGACCATCTACACAATCTGTACCCGATGATGCTGCGGATGCCCGTAACTATTCGGGCCAGGGGGCAGGGAGAAGAGTATAATATCTTGGTCCCTTGTAGTATTAGTAAAGCAGATCTTCAGCAAATGATTGAAGATGGAATGCAGGTTCGCAATCGCAACTTTGATCAATCGATGACATTAGCTTAGTGTGCGCTTTGCTCGTTCTGCATTGATTTCTAATCATTTCCATAACACTAATATGTTACTTTGCAGGCGATTGTTGCTATCCGGAACATGCCTTCCCGCACCAAAAATTCCGGACCCTCTGAGGTAGGCGGAGAGGCTACGGTTGTATGCCCACTCGGTGTTTTCTGATAAAAAGGCCCTGAGTGCTTCCCTAATGGAGGCAGAGTCAAAATCAAGGCGGCTGGAGGTGGAAGCTAGAGAAGCTACTGAGAGGGCAACTCGTGTTGAGGAGGAAAGAGATGCCGCTCGACATGGGGTGGCGATAGCCCGTGTGGAGATCGATGCGGCGGGTAGCGGACAGGCACAGATGGAGTCCCAGACTGGCCGGGTCCGGCGTGCAGCCAGCGCGAAGACCCCAGGCCCGGAAGATGGAGTGCGGGTTGGGTGTGAAGCAGCGGGCTGGCTACTTCGGGAGGACTGGCACGGACGGAGGAGGGAAGCTAGCCATGGAGCAAATGAGCAAGTTTAGGTGCTGCATTGGAGCTTAGTGGCGCGAAGATGAGTTGTCTGCTTTCCTCGTAGTGGTTGCTAAAGAGAAGAAAGCCTTGGAGGTAGAATATGATGTTGGCTTTGAAGCCATCTTTTGATGCAGTACGGTTGCTGCACGCTGCGCACAGCATTTATGGAAGTAAGCCGCGATCCCCGGACGGGATGTCGGTGCGTTAGAGCCATTAACTCTCGAGTTTTCGTTAATACTCACGTGCCTAGTTTGTTGTTCTTGCGGTCGGCGTTGCTACGAAGCGGGTGTTAGGGAAAGATCGATCACTCCTTAACCAGGAGCAAAAATAGAGTGATAACCTTGATTCTCACGTTCTCTCGTCTGCAGCACTAGGAGAGGGGTGATCCCTTGGGCATCCGTGGGAGTTAGGCATCCCCTGTGGTTTCTTTGCTCAGCCGGGCACTTTTGCCCCCATTTTGTGTCCCAACATTTTTATATGATGTAACCGGGCTTGTTAACGAACTTTGCGATTTTGCTGAATACTCCTTTTTGAACCGAGTAGCTTATTTTGTTAAATCTGATGGCGCGATGCGCACAAGTGAAAACCGTTGAGCACCGCTTCCTCCGTACCTGTACCCATCATCCAGGCATGGAACAATTGGTCATAGGAGGCACCTTTCTTACCTGACTTTTTGTCCTGGTCTAGCTAGGCATCGTGCCCATTACGGGCCGGATAGTGGTACAGTTTCACCTGGCCGCATCACAAATTGGTCCTGGAGGCAATTTTCTACTGGACTTTTTTTTTTTTCTAGCTAGGCATCAGCCATTCTGGGCCGGATAGGGCCAGCTGGGCATTAGAGCTATGTCATCGATAAGGCAATAGCTTACCCGAACTTTATTTCATACCGCATTAGCTATGTTTGGCCTGGATAGTGGAAATAGCGCCACCCACTTTTTATTCTCACACAAATAAGACATGCCAATGGATAGGCAATAGTGCCACCCGGACTTTTAAATTAGATTATGAGATGAAGGTTCAGTTTAGGAACAATCAGCATGGCTGATAGTAATTTTTTGAGGTGAATAAGACCTCATTATTCTGGGTACTGTGTGTTCCGTTTGGGCCTTGGTTTAAAGCATATGAACCGGATTTACTCGACTCGTGTTACAATGTAAGGCCCTTCCTAGTTGGCTTGAAACTTTCCCCGCTATTGGATCGGGCCAGATTTAAAGACTTTCCTTAAGACCAGCTTTTGCTGAAATACTCGTGAGCTTTACGCTTGTTAGAGAATTTTCCAACTGGCGCGCAGGTGATGCTACCTGCACTGCTTTCGCAAAGTTCATCTACCGTGTCTAATTCTTTGATTATGAATTCCGTATTCGACTGTTCAGGCATATCCGCCCGGAGTGTAGGCATACCGATTTCCGTAGGGATTACAACTTCCATCCCATAGGTAAGTGCGAAGGGGGATAAACAGGTTGGTCTTCCGGTGGTCGTTCTGTAAGCCCAGAGGACCGCGGGAAGTTCGTCTACCCATATGTCATGGGAAGGGGCATTGGAAGAAAGATTGTCCTAAGTTGAAAAACAAAGATAAGGCCAAGTCTATATCTAATGCGTCTGATGCGTGTGTCATTGAGCGTGGGAGCAACTCTAGTAAGTCTAAGTTCTGTTTAGTTGGTCATTAAACTATTACTGGTTTTGATGAATGGGTTTGATTCGAAGAGTACCTTTCATATGTGTCCATATAAGGAAATGGTTTTCAATCGGAAGGTTGATGGTGGATCTATTTATATGGGTAGTGGGTGATGTTAGCTATATCATTGGGATGGGTCTATCTTGGTGAGAGGAATCATGATGGATCAAACTAGAGTTTGTCAGATGTCTTATGTACCAAAGCTGAAAAAGAATCTCATCTTTAGTGGTCTTCTAGTGTTTAAAGGTCTTATTGTGGATTATTCGAGATGGAGTTTAAAAGTCATTTCAGGCGCTCTTATGGTAATGAAAGGCATAAGAATAAATAATTTGTATTACTATAATGGTAGTACAGTGACTGGAGTCATGGCCACAGTTTCTGGTAGTGATAAAGATGCAGAGATTACTAGTTTATGGCATAGACGTTTAGGGCATGCAGGTGAGACAACCTTACTCATTTTGGTGAAACGAGGATTAATATTGAAAGGTGCAAAGACCCTGTTAGAATTTTGTGAGCACAGTTATGAAAGGAAGGAGAGTGAGAAATTTGGCAATTTCTATTCATAGTACTAAGGGTATTCCACTCGTATGTATTAGATCCTACTAAAAGTGCATATATGGGAGGCGCACTACTTTGTTCCTTTGTCGATGTAGACTTGTCAAGAAGAACTGGGTGTATAAGTATGAAGACTAAGAGGATCGATTTAATGTTTTCTTAAATGGAAAACATGGCTGAAGCACAAATCGGGTTAAGACTGGAGCATCTCGCAATGTATAATGGTGGTGAGTTTTGTAACACCCCTTCCCCTAACCGAGGCATGAGAGGGGACGCCACACGGAACTGGGACTACTTAACCTGATTTTTTGACATCGGTGGGCCCATTTCAAATCATAATATCATAATAACAGTAAAAGTATAAAACTACCACCGTAGTGGTGTTTAGATTGTCTTGTACATATATGTCTGAGTCCATCTACTTGTATTTATACAAGTTATTCTATCTCCAAAATATTACATTTACATTTCAAAACATAAAATCAAAAACCTACAAAAGGTGGACTCCTAATGCTGTGTTGGCCCTAGCAAATGCGAGATGTCTTTGATGACCTCTTCTCAAAGATTTACACGGATGAAAACACCTGCAGCGTTTCTATGTGATGTCTCCCACAGTATGCATAATCGTGAGATTTATAACAAAAGGTACCCTTGGGTACACTACAAAACATAACTGAATTATGTCTTAGCATCAGAGTTGATTAATTTTGTTTTCTTATGTTTCATTATTCAAATACTCATCATATAAATGTTTTCTTGTATAGACCAGTAACAATGAATGAGAGGGACGCAGCATAATAGGTAAATTCAATGTACTAGATAAAGATTAAATGTAGGTGTCTACATCTAATAGAATGCCTCGCAACACATAATGTAAGTGTCGAGCACTAAAACGTAGAGTGTCGAAGCATTAAACAGAGAGTGTCGAAGCACTAATCAGAGGTGCCTATTCATTCACTATTCAGTCTTAGGTAGACATACAATTATATGTATTATTAAGCTAATTATATTGGACTTACCAATATCAATGTTATACACTTGGTCAATTCTTAATACTGTACTTTTTTCATTTGTATTCACTTATCCATATTACATACATTTTATTTAGTACTTAATAACATATAACTTGTATACATGTATGGACCCCTTTCATTCACTTGCTAGATCAGCTCCATTAATCCAATTTCATGCTTATTGTTCAATTTTAATTGTAATCCTAACAAAGGAGATATGATTTTTAGAATTAACTGGAAGAAAGAAAAACAAAACAGACTACAGGTCTTCGCTTGCTTAACATACCTTGCCTAGGCAAAGCTCTTCGCATAGTAGCTCCTTCGCCTAGGCGAGCGCACAAAGGCTCGAATATGGTCTCTGGTTCGCTTAAGCTGCAAATCCTTTGCCCTGGGCGGAGAGGCTGGTCGAAACATAAAATAGGCATTTTGCCCCTTTTCACTGGAAACTTCTTCCAAAACAAAACCAATTCAAAACAAACCACAAAATTGACTTAAACCAACCAAAAAAACCTTTATAATGAATTAGGGTTTTCCTAACATATACATAGACAAGGAGGGAGTTAGGATAGTTTCCTAACCTTGATGTCTTGAACACTTCAACTAGCCCTCCTTTTCTTCTCTTCCTTACTTGAACAAGTAGAACGTCAAAGAAAATGAAGAGAAAGCTACCGCAATAGCTTCTTCTCCTACAAACCGTATGCCCTAGGTCTCTCAAGCCAAAAATGAGAATTTTCCCATTCAATAGACAAGTTTGTTGTCTTAAGCCTCCTTTTTGGCTTAAGTTTTGCCCATGCTATTTAGTCCTCTTTCTTCATTCTATTTTCAATTCAACTTACCATTATTCCACCTTAAAATATAATCTTCTTATCTTATGTCCTTTGAGTCCTTAATTTGACATTTTACCAATTTACCCTTTTTCACACTTAGTACTTAATTTCCGAAAAATACAAATTTAACTTATATTATACCCTAAACATGTCATAAAACTACTAGGGTATAATTTGGGGTGTTACAAGTTTTGCAATTATTAGTTTTTAAAATTGTGTCAAGATGAGGGTATTGTACGTCACTTTACTATTAGAGATACACCACAGCAGAATGGGGTAGCAAAACGCATGAATCGGACATTACTGGAGAAAGTTCGATGTATGTTGTCTAATGCTGGGTTGGGCAAGGAATTTTGGGCTGAGGCTGTGACTTATGCATGTCATCTCATCAATCGTCTACCTTCAACTATTGTTGATGATAGAATTCCATTGGAGGTATGGTCCGGGATAACTGCTTTTGGTTCTACTACATATTATCTTGCAAATGAATCTAAGCTTAGATCAAAGAGCCAAGAAAGCAATATTCTGGTTTCTCTTCTCGTGAATTAAAGGATATTGTCTCTAAGTAGTCCTAGTTAAAAGATTGTATCTGTGCGTAGATGTGATATTTGATGAGTATTCAATGTTGAAGAAATTGAAATCGTATTAAAGAAAATGGGCATTCGCAACAGGGAGCATAGTCGTTAAATGTTGAATTTGAAATAACAACGTTGCATCCAACTCGATTTGTTGAGAAAAATGATGGTAATCCCGTGATCAAGGAGGACTTGAGAGATGGTGGAGAAGGTTCTGCTCAAGAATCACAACAACTTAAATATATTGCAGTTAATAAGCCAAGACGTGAGATATGCAAACCAACTCGATATAATGATACAAGGGCGGCACTTCTAATCAGAGATGATTTATGTTCCTTCCACTCATAACAGTCATTATGTGTTATGAAGTGAATAAGTGGAAGACAACTATGGAAGAAGAGATGCAGTCTCTTCAAAAGAATGAAACTTGGGGGCTTTCTCAACTAGTTAAGGGTAAGAAGACAATTGGGTGCAAATGGGTATTCATAAAGAAAGAAGGATTTCCTAACAAGCATGATATCCGCTACAAGGCAAGGTTGGTGACTAAAGGCTATGCTTAGAAGGAAGGAATTGACTACAATAAGGTATTTTCTCCAATTGTGAAACATTATTCTATTAGAATTTTGTTAGCCTTGGTAGCTCATATGAATATGGAACTAGTTCAACTTGATGTAAAAACAGCTTTTTACATGGTAACTTGGAAGAGGAAATATATATAACTAAGCCAAAGGGATTCAAAGCTGTTAGAAAAAAATATATGGTTTGCAAACTAAAAAGATCGCTTTACGGTTTGAAGAAATCTCCAAGGTAGTGGTATAAGCTATTTGATCAATTTATGATTGGTCAGAGGTACATTAGAAGTAAATTTGATAATTGTGTGTATTTTTTGAGACTACATGATGGTTTTTTTATTTATCTCACAGTCATCAATTAATTATAATAATATTTTTATGTTCAAAAATATGTATAGAGAATGGAAATTCATATGTATGAATGAAAAACACGTAGTTCTTAGTCTTTTAGAGATCTTTTATAGCTACCCTTTTTTTTGTCTTGCCAACGATCTATTTCAATATTAATTTGGTGTTTGCATAGGAATCCTGCAATAATTAATCGTTGTACTTAGTGGACATTTGTTTTTTTTTTTTTTACTTAATGCTATATAGAACTTTGTTGCTAAGTATGATCTTTTCTATGACTCCAAAGAATCATCGCTTTTTGGTTTTTTCAATTCACATTACTTGTTGTAACCCTAGTGGACCCCTATCTATTTTAAGATGATATTTTAAATGTTCTACCATGGACCTTAGATGGGCGGTGAAAGCAAAGTTTTCATCCGAAGGTGTCTTCCATGAATTCGAGATTTGTCGCCACAAGCATAGCATGCGTTGTACATTTCTCACCAAATATTTCTTGAAGTTATCCTTCTCATCCTTGAATTTTCTGAATATACCTGCATAAATACCATTATTTAAACATAAGAATGGAATTATGAAAACGATACATTTTATGTAACAACTTATCCAATCATGTATGTAGATAATGTCCACTTTGGACCCAAGGGGCCTCCCAGCTTTAATATAGATAGCATTTACTAGATTGAAAGGAACCCATACTAATATAGATAGTCCCAGGAACTTTTTCCCATATCGGATGAGTAGATATGACAAATACCCCTATGTAGACACTTGTTGTATCCCATGAGATTGTCAGGGCAAACAGACAAACACTCCGAATGAGACCAAAGAGAACATAACCTCACATCGGGTACTTTGATACCATATTTTTAACAACCCGGCCCAACAATACACATATTGTCCCCTTTTAAATTCAAGGGGACCTCATATCTTAAACGCCCTATTGTTGAAAAGAGCTAGCCCATATATAATTACTTATATAATTATATAATTAGTCCTAGAAACTTCTCCTCTATCCAATATGGGATGACATTTAATCCATACATGATGATTCTTTTGGAATCTCAACATAGAAATATCGTGTCTAAATTTTTGTCTTAGTAACCTAAATCAAGAGCAACATCATATATCACCTTCCATATCATCACCATCGATAATATCATAAATACGTTGTAACACTTTTCATCTCTTTCAAAGTGGTATGCCACCCCAGACGTTGCACAACATCGATAAATTTGAGCCGCTAAGTGTTACCACGCATTTATTAGCCTCGAATTTCCTCTTTTCGTATCTTCTGCCGCTTTTGCGTGCGCATACCTGCGGCGTAAATTAGATCGGTCACCATATTAATAAAAACAATTTTTAATTTTTTTGCAATATATGGCCTATTTATTACGCTTTTAAAAACCGTTGTTCAAAAACAAAGAAAACAATGAAAACATGTTAATACATTTAGTTTACTTCATCAAAAACCCAAGAACACACAAATGCAAAAATATAAGGGTCTGTTTGTCTATGTTTTGAAAAATCGTTATTCTTTTCCAAAACAAGAACATGGAAAGTTTTTTTCATAGAATATGTTTGACTCTTAGCTTTTTTGTTATGAAAAAAAATCAGAAAACACTAAATTTAAAGAACAAAAACAGTTTTCAAAGAAACCATTTTTGGTGTTCTCTATGTTTTCCAAAACCGTTCTCAATAATTTTCAAAAACAGGAACCAAACAGGCCTTTAGAGAGCAAGAATAGCTTTATTACCAACAAAATATGCTACCTATGTTTTCAAGAACAGAAACCAAACAGGACCTATTACTCCTTACATATTTTTTTTCAATTACCTCATCTTCAAAGAGAAGAGATATGAACTCCATCACCCCAAATGTCGGGGTGATAATTGGCCACCACGCATTTTCTAGTTGAGAAATTATCATGGCCAAGAGCCGGTGCAGATGTTAATTGTTTGGAAGTGTAGTAAAAAACTGGTAAGTATGAGTACAAAAGATTGGGAAGCTACTTTGTATTTATAGGCCAACAATATTGGCCTTCGTGTCGTGATCTCGTTGAAAATTATACATGAAAAAGGGATTGATCCAGTAAAATGGAATGAACTTGAAGCATTCAGACACATCAAATTATCCAAAGAGTTCAAGTGTGGATTTGGTTTAATTTGGGGCCCAAAATGTCCAAGAAAGTCATCAATTTTAGGTGAGGCTATAATTGATTAATTATTCTCTTGATCAAAATTAAATCCCCGTAACTACGAATATAAAAAAGAAATATTTGTATTACAACATAGTATTTTTGTTTCACACAAATATGTCCTCACTGGGACTCGAATCCATCCTTTCAAAGGGCGGAGCCGTAAGATTTGTGCCCGCAAGTAAGATTAAGAAAGATAAGTTTTACAATTTTTTTAAACTTGGGCTTCAACTCAATAGCTTAATATTTAGATATTTTAGTGGGGGCAAATTATTGCAATTGAGTTTGAATTTCCTAGAATACAATGGGGAAATTGTTTTAAAATTTTTTTCAATGGGAGTGCTCTCCCCACTCGACACTCACTCAAATCCCTTGCCCTCTTCCCTAGCGCTTGTCCGAGAGCTCTTAACCATTTGAGCTTAGGTCTTATTGGAAAATTCTCAAATAATCTAAATTTGTAAATCTTGTTCTTCCTTGTATTTTTCCCTGAAAAAATAATTTTTTGGACAAAATTGTCTTCTACTACTATATGCATGTGTGTGTGTGTGTGTGTATATATATATATATATATATATATATATATATGTATATATCTTTTAAAAGAAATTATTATTTTTACAAGAAAATAATGAGTATATTTTTATCAAAATGAGGTAAAAAAATTTAGGGGTTAGATTTCTGAAATTCTATTTTGGAAGGGTCTTTTAATTAATCACCCATATAAAAAAAATACCCATTTCCGTACTCCATGAACATTTTTTGAGAAAAATAAAATATGTAAGAACTACTATATTTCATTTGCTTAATTTACTTTTTATCTTATTTAATTTTTTAATTGGGAAAATTAGCCAAGGACTCTTCAACTATTGTGTAGTTTTACTTGCCAGATTAATCTTTGGGATAAGGTGCACAAAATGTCCCCGATTTTTGTTCGTATGTCCTACTTTGTTATCGAACTCTTTTTTTTCGATTCCAAGATACTCCTAACGTTGCTTCAGTAACTTAGCCATACCCTTGCCATTAGGAAAGGACATAGATAGAAAAATGCCTTTTAAAACTTACGTTAAATACCCCACATGTGCAAGAGTTTATGATTTGGTTGTGACTTTTTTTAAAGATGGGCATGGGTGACCATAGAAATAAACGTTAGGGGTATCTTGGGATTAAAAAAAAAAGGTTTAATTGCAAAGCTGGGACAAACGGGCAAAAGTCTAGGGCATCTATGCACCTTATCCCACTATTATTCTAATAAAGCTTGGCTGGGTTTGAATGCCCATATCTGCCTCAAGTGTTCTACAAGAACATAGCTACTTCAGAGATTGAGCCCAGCGAAGATTTAATGGATTTATCATGAAGTCCCTGGTAGGGGATTCAGAAGTGGTCCAATCCAAGGTTGTCCGTAATAATGTGTGCGGACGCAAGACTCGGAGAGTTCGGACTAAGAGTAGAGCTAATGTGGGACGCAAGGTAGTTTGCTAGCTTGGAGGCCAAGAAACTTGGGGAGCAAGTAACTGATGGGCCTAAGAGGATTTTTTGACAAGCGGATAAAGTATGATCTTATGAGAGAGCATGATACTTAGCTTCCATGGTTAGACACCAATTTTGGTTTTTTTTAAGGTCTTTTCAAAGTTATGAGAAACAATTTGAGAAGATATGATAAAAGTAGACTTTCAGAAGAATACCAACTTTGGATCTAGTTATTTGTTGGATTTATGCTCTAGAAATAATGCGAGTTGTTGACAGCCAAAATTCATAATAGGTCGTTGGATCCCCAGGCTAGCAAATTAGTGACAGATCCCATTAATATTTTCTTAAGAGACAAGAAACCTAGTAAGGCAGGAGTTAGGTTACTTGATAGGCAAGAAACCCTATAAGGTAGAGATTGGTTGGTTGTCAGACAAGTAACCTTATAAGGTTAGCATTTGGAGTCTATGAATAGACTAATCTCCCTAATATCTTCACACATTCTCATAGGGCCTTTACACACATATGCGGGTGTTATCTCCTTGGTATTTGGTAATTAGGGCGTGTCACACGTAGATCCTCTGCTTCGTGACTAGAATAGCTTTTCTGAAAAGGTCTCGCATTTTCAAGAGGTTAGTAAACCCTAAGGATGATGACGTTATTTTATCACAAATCTTATTCAATCATGATTCAGGCTTCCGCTGTACATTGATCCCAAGAATTAGTATCAGAGCCTAGATTGAATCGGTGTGTGGTAAACCGAATCTTTATATTTTTTACATGTATATTTGATGTAATTAGATATATGGCACATAGGTTCTATGTTTCATGTTATTTATAATTTTGTATGAATGAATGTTTTATTTTGGCCTTAATCCATGGTAGAAGTTTGATTTTTTTTGGATATAACTTGGAGGCTAATCATAAGATTAGGTATTCCTCCTTGATTTATTTATTTATTTATTGGATAATTTTATGTAAATTCGGATTTATTGGATAATTATGTAAAAAGTACCCAAAGATAATCCACTACATGTTGTTGATCGTTTTTCATGTCAATCGAAGCCCTAGTTAGGCGGACCAATACCAGAAACATATAGGGGACACAAAGGATAGTCATTGGGAGAAAGAGGGTCGCTGGAAGACCTGGCACATGCCCATAGGTGTCGCTGGGGCGATTCTAGGACTTAGACTCACGGCCCGATTTCGAGGGGCGCTGCTCTAGTCAGATTGGGCCCAAATTTGGTCATCCTCGATCCTCTCTTGGTGATTTACCTCCTAAAATTTCGTAGCAATCAAAAGGTTAGAGGTCTCGTAGCGATCGATGATAATTTTAGTTTTCTTGGCTTCAAACGATCAAGGATGCGTTGACAAAAATTGGCCAAGAGGGTTCCTTATGTGGTGTTCTACCCCTCTGTAAAATTTCATGATGATCTAAGCTTTGTGCAGCGACTAGTGGTGATTTTGGTTTCTGATTTCTGGCAACGCATGGGGGCACGTGCAGAATTAAATTTAGACAAAATTTGGCCAATTGGTTTCTCATGTGGTAATCTACCTTCCTGCAAAATTTTGTAAAGATCCGAGTTGTGTATGGTGATTGACGCATTTATTTTGGTGTCAAATTTTATGAGGGGACTAGCAGAGTTTGGTTTTTTTTTTTTTTTTTTTGCTTAAACCATAGAAACTAATTCTAAATTGCCTACAATTCAAAGAAATTGAAGACCTATGGAAAGATGGATTACGGGCCATATATCAAGTTAGGGTTCTTGGCACTATTGAGCTTGTAATTTTCTTTTTCTAGGAAATCATGGATTAAGGGCCCATTATTTATTCTTTGCTTACAATTGTTTTATATAGATATAACATGTGATGTATGGATGCCATGCCATTTATAATAGGTGGTGCCATATAATTTCATCATATGATATATACAGGTGCATAATGATATTTGTTTTGTCAAGATAATATTTTTATGGAATGTTTAATTGAATTAATGTAAAATATTGAATGGGTTCATATTAAAATTAATTTGAAACATGTGGACTCCATTAAGGATTCAATAATAAAATGATTATGATGCCCAATGTATAAACATGATCGGATTTATGATTGATCTAAAATACTTCAAAATTTTAATGAAATTGTACTACTAAATGTCGATACAATACTCATGTAAATTAAAGATAATTTTGAAATTAAATTAATAGTCATCACATTCAATTTTAGCAACATTAATGTCTAGATAATATTATTATGGAAAACCTAATAAATTACTATAAAATATTGAATGGGTGAAGGTTAAAATTAATTTAATTAATTTGAAACCTACAGGCTCCATTAAGGGTCCAATAATAAAATGGTTATGTGATGCCCCAATGGATAAACATGACCGTATTTTATTAGATTGGATCTAAAATAATTTCAAAATTTTAATGAGGTTGTACGGCACAACATTGACAACACTTGGATATTAAAGATAATTTTGGAATTAAATTAATGGTTATTACATTCAATTTTAGTAATTTTAATAATCCTCCTAACCAGGCTATGTTAGTGTTATTGAAAGTCCAAAACTTATTGAAACAAAGTTTTGATTTATACATGTCTATGTTATCTGAGAAGGTTTTGGATCAATTTCCCATGGATAGTAACTTGTTGGTACATGTCTAGGAATGTCCTGTCACAAGGGCGATAAGAGCCTAAAGTAGGAGTTTTTAGAGGGACCATTGTGACCCCACGACTTACATGGGGATTTTCCTAGTGTATTAACATAGAAACTCACTACTGTCATGGGTTACTATTTGATTTTCTGGTGAGCTGACTTGGTGGGATGCTTTCTGTATCATGTTCCAAATATTAGTTTATTATAAATATCTTGCCCAATGTAAGTGTTTATAACAATACTGTATTTTCAGGGCTCGAACTCGTGATCACTGGTTAAGCTAAGAGAGATCCCAACCATCTCACTTACATGTTCATGGTTTTGACATTAAGAATCTAAGATCTTAGCTTGTTGAAAATAATGCATGAAAGGGATTGGTAAAGTGAAAAAGGAAAGAATTGGAAAGTTTGAGAGACACGTTTTACCAAGCGTCTAGAAGCAGCCTTCCACCACCTAAATTCAATAAGGCGGTGTTTGGAACCCGGAAAGAACTACGAAAAAAAAATACTAAAGAAAATTATTTTTCCGTGTTTAATTTCACAGTAGAAGATATAATAGATAATCAAATATAATCAAATTCCTTCAAAATTTTCATATTTTTAAATTTTTTTTAGTCCTTATGTAATAGTGACAAACAAATAAAATGTGAATTTGATTAAATATATATATAGTTACAGTAGAGTATATATATATATATATATATATATATATATATATATAGAATTTAATTTACTAAGTTTAAAACTTATTTTAATTCTTCTCTCCAAATTTTGAGAGAGACACGTTTTGCCATGCAAAAGGGTTGTTTGTAGTTGAAAAGGACGGTATAGTTTAGAGGCCCACGGTTTGAAAACTTGGGTAGTGCTCAGAATAGACTGAATGCTGGATAAATATTAGTTATCAACTTAATTAATTTTTTTATAATCAACTTTAAAGAAAAACATTTGAATTTAACTTAATTAATTATTATCAACTTTAAAGGTTGATAAATGACACTTTACTTTGTTTTGTGTGTGTTATTCTAACGGAACAAAACAAGGGTCTCTTTGGTTCTTGTTTGTGAAACCTGTTTTATGTTCAAAATATATATATATATATATATATATATATATATATATATATATATATATATATATATATAAAAGGAGAAATAAGGAAAACAAGAAGATGTTTGTTTCCTCCACTTGTTCTAAAAAGCACAAAAACACTAAATCTAAAGAACAAATAAAATTTTTTGTTATTGTTTGAAAACCATTATTGGCACAATTTTAAAAACATAGAGAACACCATTTGATGGGGTTTTCTGAAAATTGCTGTTATTTTTTTAATTTGGTATTTTCTGTGTTTATTAAAAAATAAAAAAAAACTGGGAACCAAACATGTTCTTTGTATTTTTCTTGGTTCTTTTTTTTTTTCAAAACAAAAAACAGTTTTCAAAAATGGTAAACAAACATGCCTTAGGGGAGTTTCAAACATGCCCATGACTTCACTCCTTTGGAACAAGTTTTGGGGTGTGTTTGGAAGAAATGAGAGGATCTTCTCCGTAAATTGTCTTGAGGTTCAAACATGAGAAGAACAACACACATTAAAGATGCTTGTACCAAGTCTGTTCATTAATAAAATAGGATCTGTTGAAATTTTTTTTTCTCCCTTTCAATTCCCAACTGCATCTGCAGCCATTTAAATTAATATATTCTACACCTACCATTCCGGATAATATATTATATGAATAATAGTCAAAGCATAGATATGAAAAGTAGTATAAAGGATGAAGGTTGGTAATTTGCATATATCAAACCTCTCGATGGCAAGAGTGAAGAGGTCGAGTTCTTCATATACGTAATTAATTTATAATGTATGCATGGAAATAATTTTTGTTAGAATTCATCTAACTTGGACATATTGAGGCTAAAAGTACACCCCAAGTTGTCTAGAAGTAGACCTAAATTCATTAAAACAATTATTTACAGGGAATATTAGAATGTAAGGATGTTTGTTTTTTTCACTTTTTACTTGAAAGCAATTTTTTTTTTACACTTAAGGTTGTGTGTTTTCTACTTTTTCATGACTTATAATAGATCTTTGATGAATTAAAAAAAGTCAAAATATTTGGTTTATTTCTAAATAGAAAGAGTAACATATTAATTTTTCTTTAATTTTTAATACTTAATAAAAAAAACAATATACCTTATCCCAAAAACAAATAACACAACACTTAACGCCATTAAATTTAAGTTTAACAAAAACACCGGCTAAGCATATCAACTAATGATAGAAACCAAACCTAGAGGGCACGCTAATTAAGAACACTACACTGGATGCTGAATTGGTGAGAATGAGGGTAAAAGCTTGGGAAATCCAGTGTATTTATAGGACAAGATAAATGGCCTTCAGAATATATGATCTTAGCTTGTTGAAAATAATGCATGAAAGGGATTGCAAATTGTTTTGACAGCCAAACACTTTGGTTACAATGTGGGTAATCTGTTTCCACTGGGTAATTTGAACCCGATACCTGTATATACCCTACCTTTTAAAACGTTTGAGCGTTTCTACCACATGAACTAGGCATGATGGACGCAGAAGCTGCAACTTGAAAAGGAAAGAATTTCTAGATTATTTTGTAACATCAAGAATATTTATTGGGCTAAAAAACAATTGATTAACAATCAAAAGACCCAATAAATGAATTACAAACTACAAACTTTATTGAACAAAGAAGCATACCATTCGTATTTGGTAGAAAACATACTTGGCATGGATCCGGATTTATTGACCCCTATTTGTCTTCAAAATCTGTAAGGGATGAGATCAAAGAAAATGTAGGATTGAAGATGACTCTTTCTAAAATCATATAGTTTTCTAAATCCGATGCCTCCCACAAACTTAGGATCACATAGAGGGTCCGACCTAAACCAGTTTATACGATTTCCTCCATTCTTCTTACCTCCCCACTGAAACGAATTTAACATCTTCTCTACATCACTGCACACTCCTATGGGAAGAAGTAATATTAACATTACATAAGTTGGAATTGATTGGGCAACTGTTCTCAGAAGTACTTCCTTACCAGCTCTAGAGAGCTTTTTACAGTTCCAACTGTGAAGTCTCCTCCAAATACTATCCTTCAAACAATCAAACCCTTCTTTCTGTTCTTGCCAATAACCGAGTGAAGCCCCAGATACATTCCATGATCATCCGTCTCACTTACTTCCAAAATAGAACTAATTTGCACCTTCAAACTAGGATTAACATTACGACTGAATGATATTGAAGATTTGTTAAAGTTTATCTGCTGCCCTGATGCTAGTCCATATTCTCTCAAAATCTGCTTCACAACACATGATTCTAATGCATTAGCTCGGAAATACAAAAAGCAATCATCGGAAAAAAAATGAGAGAAATAGAAGGAGCCCCTCTAGCTATTTTACACCCATGAAGTTGCCCAACGTTTTCCTTTACTCGTACGAGTGCACTCAAAGCCTCAACATAAATAATGAAGAGATAAGGAGATAATGGATCCTCATGTCTGAGTCCACTCTGAGGTAAAATTGGTCCTAACTCCATTTCGTCATGCAAAATATTAAAATGAACAGTCGAAATTGTTGGATTTTTGCTATACAAGTAAGTCCAAGTTGTTTAAAACACTAAATGGGTTCACACATGGACTTGGGCTCTAAGGTGTGGAGGCCCAAATGGCTATTAGGCATTCTAGGGCTTGTACTCTATAAATATAGAAAGATAATACAACCCTAAATCTGAATCTTAATTTATTATAGAGAATAAGGGAAAAAGAAAGTATTTTCTTAGTGATTCAAGCGCCCACACGCTGCTCCATCACCTCAAGGATAGTTTGGAAGATCATGCGGTTCTTGTGTGCATACTTCTCTGCAACCATTGGCAGCGATCCGACCAATATATTAGTTTAGTAATTAAATTGAACATTCTAAATCACATGATGATTCTAGTTTTCGCCGATTATTCCTACAATTAACAGAGAATTCGTGTGATTAAATTTTCAATTTTGATCTAAATAATTTCATGTATTTTGGTGTTTATCAGCATTATGGCAATTTGTGTTTTCTATTTTTGCTATCCGCATGTTCTCATGTTTAATATGATTTTTTGTTCATGGATGGTTACTAATTAATACCTGTGGTTCGTACTTCAATCCATGGTAGAGTTTTCTATGTATTTCATCTGGCTTATAATAAAGGGGCTAATCATAAGATTAGGTTTGTTTCTTGATTTATTTTCTCAATCATCTAGAATTCTCATACACCATTTGTTAGGTATAGGATTATTTTGTAAGATTTGAAGACTAATGAAGAATGTAATAAGAAGATGAAGAACCTAATTAAGAACATCAGACACGCGAGATTGTTTGCGTTGCTACGGAGGCTACAGACATCCAAATGACAAACGGTCACTGGGGTTAGAAGCGCAAGGAAGAGACGACGCTGCCGGACAAATTTCAAGCTGAACCACCATCGGACGCGCCCCCACACACCCCCACAAGCGGCTACATGTGGGCTTCACGCGTTCCACCTTCAGCCGCGCTGGCACGCGGAGAGGGTTTCGCCACCGGATTTTGCGTACTTCTCCTGCTGCCACGCTTCTATGGGTGGCCTCAGTTTTGGGTGGCAAGAACAAATGGATGTATTTGACACTAGGGTTTCATGTTGTGTGTTTAGAGTTTTGGGTTTTAACTCAAATCTCTTCAATTTTGGGCTCCTAAGCCTGTAAATCGAACTCAAATGGACTGGGCCGGGACTAAATCTGACGAGATTAATAACAAAGTGGCTCAAGTGTTATTAGGCTTGTGATTTTTTTCTTTTTTTTTTTCTTAGGAAAACCATGGATTGGGGCTCTTTTTTTTTTTCGTTAACTCATATATTATTTTTTTATTCATGGATAATTAAATTATATTTGGTAACATGCTTTAGTTGTGATAACATGACATATAGACTAAGTGGTGCCATATTATCTTGCATTAATGATATACATGTGCATAATTAAATTTCTAGATAAATATAATTATGAAAAATCCTTTAATTTTTTGTGGGTCCAAATAATAAAATGGTCGTGAAGTCCCATCTGGAGCAATCATGATCGGTTTTATTGATCAGACCTAAATAATTTAAAATCTTAATTAGATCGAATTTGGCCCACCACCAGCAACTCTTAGAGATTAAGAGAATTTTAAAATTAAACAAGGATTCAAAAACCACGATAATTTTATTAACCTCCCAACGAGGCTCTAATAATACTATTATGGGCCATATGAACAATGAATGAAATGAAAGTGTATTATCTAGGAAGGTTGGGATGTAAGTAGTCCGGTAAGTGACGCCCCAATTTTTTTGGGACCTAACTTAGTAGGATACTATTCATTTTATGATCAAGTTTTAGTTTGTTATAAATGTCTTGCCCACGTGGGAGCATTTATTATGGAAACTAAATTATTATTTACAATAAAACAACAAATATATTTTGTTTTGATTTACTAACATATGCTTATTGTATAACATACTTAGTTAATATTAATAGCACAATGTATAAAATTTTTTCTTAAAATGGCAACTTTCAACCCTCTAGGCTATGATTTTGAATCAAACCATTGGATGGAAATAACTTTGAAGATTGGAAACAACTCTATATACTGCCTGGATTATGAGAAATCAAGTTTGTCCTGAATGCCCTGCCATATTTGCTAATGATATAACAAAAAAGCGAGAACATGACTTGGGAGGAATGTAAAACACTTCACTTTGATGTTATATTCTTGCTAGTGTTGTGGATCTGAGCGACAAATAACACCTCTCAACGGTGGGTAGGAAATGTTAGACTCTGAAGGGATGTTTAAAAATCTTGCTTACGAGAGACAATTTCACTTTATGTGGGTTAGATTAACACCAGTATGGTGGTGGGCGTATGAGAAGGATCATTGTTTGGCTTGGCCGTTCACATATCGGTCGGCGGAAGTGATGGGGAAAAAACTTCAAAGGAGATGAAGATAGATCTCGTCTTGCAATCAACCTTAAACATTTCCAATAGTTCAAAGATAATTACAATATGCATAAGGTAGTTGACTCCAGTTCAATTGATGCATGAGCTTGAGAGTGCTTAACAGTCTCTCACAGAGCCAGGTAGTATCAATTTTACGGAGGGTTATGTTAATGCTAAAGGGAAACCTAAGGAGGTGGAAGCAAAACGAAAAAGAAGCGTGATACGGTTGCAGCGGATGCAATGAGCCGAAAGGCGGTGCTTCAAGTGCTAACGAAAGGGACATTTGGAAAGCAGAGTTGTGAGCCGCAAAAGCAGGCCTTATGGGTGATTTACTTGTATTGAGGAAGCTTGTTTAGTGGAGAATTTTAATGATAAATGGATCATTGATTCGAGGAGCCGATAAATCATGTTTTGTTACTCTTTGTAGTGGTTCAAACATAGCACGTCCCCAGTGAAAGGACAAAGATACTTGAAACTTGGGAACGGGAGGCTAATCTACGTAAAGACCACTTGGGACAGTTGTTTTATTTTTGAGAATAATAGGGCTTTATGTTTCAGAATATGGTTTATTTGTTGCGGATTCAAGAGAGAATTTGGTTTATGTCGAGTTTTTAGTTGAACCGCGGGTTTTGACATTACAGGTTAATTCCTCGGTTTCGGTAATAAAGTAAATCTTTTATTTTGTTCCGATGATCTTATGAATAATCTTTATTTTTTAAAGTCCCTTGTCCTATGATATAAATGCCATTGAAATTGTTGAAAATGAACATATTCACCTTGCGAGAAAAGGAAAGTATCAAAATGACTTACCTTTGGCGTGCAGATTAGATCATATTAATCCTAATAGGATACATAGAATTTTGGTGAAAAGTGGGATTTTAAATTCCCTATCATTTGAACCTATACCAATGTGTGAATCCCTGTTTGGAAAGGTAAATTGATCAAGAGCATGGCCTGATAGAAGGATATCGCGCAGCCAAGCGTGGAAGGCCAGGTGCATCTTGCGATGTATGCGACCCGATGCGTGTTCAAGCAGAAGGTGGGTATGAATATTTTGTCACTTTTACGGATGACTACTCAAGATATGGTTTTGTTTACCTAATAGCCAAAAAGTAAAACTTTTGATAAATTTAAGAGAATATGAGGTGAGCGAACAATTAGGTGTCCATATCAGCGTCTCGGTCGTCCCGAGGCGGTGAATATTCATCTGAGTTTAAGTTTTGCACTCGAGAGGATAGTTTCTGCAACAGTCAGCCCTGAAACACCTCAGCAAAATGGAGTTTCAGAAGGAGAAATATAGAACTCTCCTAGACATGGGTGAGATCGATGTAGTTATTCATCTCTCTCTACTATGTCGTTTTGGGGTTATGCCTTGAGGCGCTACATACTTATTGAACTTGATTCCTTCTAAGTCGGTTTCTAAGATACCCAGGAATTGTGGAGACAGGCGCAAACTGGTTTAAACTCCCTTGATACCGTATGCGGGGTGCTCAGTGCATGTCTTTAAAAGGAACCACATAAGTTGGAATCTCGTCTTTGAAGTATGTTTGTTTATTGGATACCATTTAAGAGACGAGAGGTGGATACTTTTTATGGTTCCTCGTAGAAGAAGTTATAGTGAGCACTATTGCAAATTCTTAGAGAGAAGACTATGTAAAACAATTTTCCAGAACCAAAGGTAAGGTAATTCTTGAGGAGCTTGACTCGGCTCAAGGTATTTACCACTTGAATTTAGACCTATTATTATGCCATTGTTTCCAGGTGTCATTGATAAGAGGGGAGAAAATGAAATACTTTCGAGAAGGTGAGGCAAGCAGAGGTGGACAATAAGTAGAACAATAAAGTAGATATACAGAGTGGAACTACGAAAAACAAGAAAATCATTCAAAGTAGTGGGAGGGATCTTTGCAATAGAACCCTGACAACCCGTTGGAGCTTAGCGTGATGGGAGCTTTAGAGCCATGACACTTGTTGATATCTCTTGTTGGGCGAATCGCAAGCTATAACCGTGATGAGAAGAGGGTTCGTGAGTAGCATTACAAAGGAGCGTTATGGATGATGTTGCATGGGGTGACTCAAAAGCCATGGTTAGTGAATGGGTCTGTCTTGTTACAACTCGGAGTTGGTCTCTTTGGGGCACCCACGAGGGATGAAGCATGGGGTGGCAGTGGATCTCTAGAGAGAGAAAAAGAGACAACCAGGATGGGAAGGTGAAACCTTCAAGATGATTGTTTGCAAGGTTATACCCGGGGGATAAGATTATGGAAGAAACAGCACTCTTGACAAACCATGCTTAAATCCATCGGGATTCTTTTAATTTATATTTGATACGAATTCTGAATTTGAGATGGATTGTAGCATTTTTCTAAATGGCGAGTTTAGAAGGACATCTACATGACAACCAAAGGGTTCATAGCTAGAAGGCGAGAAACACATGCCAGCTTTGCGAATTTTAAGGTCCATTTATGGACTAAAGCAAGCATCCGGAACATGATGGAACGTGGTTTGATCAAGCCGCCCTTTATACGGTTTTGAAAAGTCTGATGAACCTTGTGTTTAAAATGATCCAAGGTACGAAGTAGTTTTCTAGTCGCTACGTAGATGACACTTTTACTAATCGGAGCTTGGCATGGGGTGTTATCCAAGTGTAAGAAAGCATTAGGCTGCTAGCTTAATTTTGATATGAAAGATTTGGGAGAAGCCAACTATATTCTTGGAATCAAATTTCTACGAGAATAGAAGAATAAGGTGTTGGCATTATCTATAGCTTTATATATAGATAAAATTCTAGCTAGGTTCAGCATGGAAAATTCCAAGAAGGGAACTTTACCCTTCAGGCATGGAGTTCATCTTTATAAGGAGCAATCACCAAAAACTCTTGAGCAGAAAGAATGTATGAGTATGATACCTTTTGCTTTGGCAGTAGGTAGTCTCATGTATGCCATGTTATGTACCAGGCCAGATATCTGCTACGCAATGGGAATAGTTAGTCGGGATCAATCCGATCCAAGAGAAGAACATTGGATTGTAGTGAAGCATATTCTCAAATATCTAAGGAGAACAAGGGATTATATGTTAGTATATTCTAGTGGGAGTCTGGAAACTATTGGTTATACAGACTTAGATTTCCAAGGGGATATTGATTCAAGAAAATCCATTTCTAGATATGTGTTTACACTAAATGGTGGAGCCATTTGTTCTGAGATGTCAGTGCTTCAAAACTTCATTCTTCTGAGTGACTCCATATTGATACGATATATGTACCAATGAAGCATAAACCTGCGATGATTACCTAGATCTTAAGTGATACGATCGATCGACATGCACACATTGCCCAGTGTGGCAGTTCGACGCCGATCCGGGAACGGGCCATCGAGCGAAACGCGGGACCGCCATTTGTTAAATGATATCGCCGGGAGGGAACTCTGATGTTACTAAATAACATTAAGATGACCGACCCATTTTACAGACACTACACGATTAGTTTTTCGAAGCTTATGTAGATATATGGAGTGTTAGAGTCTACCAGATTTGTTTTAAGGCAAGTGGGGAGTTTATTTGTGTTTTTTAGAACACTTGACATATGTGTTATTAGCATTTTCCCAAAGAGTTTAATTTTAATACAATATGAGAGTATTCTTCATATTATTATTTTAAATATTTTAACGTGAAAGGTCCGATTAATTGGCAGGAGTATATGATCATATGAATAAGTTCATAAGAGAAGACATGATCATAGGTTCTCATAATTAATGAACAAGATCACAATCATTAAACAAAGTTGGGCGACTTTATTTAGGCGCGATATTTTATGAAATAATGTGCTTGGTTATTATAAAATATTTGGTGCAAATTCATAACTTGCATTGATAGGATCAAAGTGAGACATTTAAAGTTAAATTTCTATAAAAGGAAATAAATCTCGAAATATTTTTTGTTATTATTCTTCTCTCGATCCGAGTTTATTATAGATAGGTATTTAAATGATTATTGTTCTTTGGAGTTGTCAATAAGTGAGGGTCTATTTAAGCGACCAATATCTTGATGATTTGGGAGCAAATTATTGGTAGTATTTATGGAAATAAACAATATGGAAATTTGTATGAAATATTCTCTTAATATGTTTCGGTACTTAGGATTATTGTGAGTCACTAGCGAGTGCATTAGAGAAGCTAAATAATTGATTGATTGATAGAAAATCTTTATCAATTAATTATTTGATATTTTACAAAAAGGGAAAATAATATTAATGTTGGCATATTATTAATCTCGGAGTTCAATTATGGGCTTTAAGTGGGTAGTACTTGGATTGAATGGTGTAGCTTGGTGGCGAGGAGCCTTGATTGGCATGGCCGATAAGCGTGGGATACCCCCAGGCTAGCTCGGGATAAATGGTGGAGCATGATATCTGGGTTTACAAGAAGAACCGGACTTGTTTTTTATAGCAAATGAGAGATTGTTGGATTTTTGCTATACAAGCAAGTCCAAGTTGTTTAAAACACTAAATGGGTTCGCACATGGACTTGGGCCCTAAGGTGTGGAGGCCCCAGAATGGCTGATAAGTATTCTGAGGCTTGTACTCTATAAATAGAGAAAGATAATGAAACTAAACCAGATACGAATTTATTATAGAGGCAGCTTGAGAGAAAGAAATATTTCTTAGTTATTCAAGCGCCCACACGCGGCTGCTCCATCGCCTGGGATGGTTTGGAGATCCTACGGATCTTGTGTGCATACTTCTGCGCAAATCCACAAGGTATAATACGATGGATTATATTAGTTTAGTAATTAAATTGAATATTCTAAATCACTGATGGTTCTGCTTCATGGCCCGATTATTCCCTACGAAATACACTCCATAACAAGCTTAACCAATCTTTCGAGCATTCCCATGGTTATCAAAACGGCAGGTTATATCATTATCCAATAAATTTGAATATGGCGGGTTACTACGTATGATCTGTCCCGCGGTGGTTGCTAAAGAGTGTGGAGTGGTATTAAACGCCCCTTCCGTATATTAGGTGGAAGCTTCAAGCGATGGGAGGCTCAGCGAAGATTAGTCTGTGGGTGGGAGGAGGGCGGCAAGCAAGGCACCACTCTCACTCTTGTGTGAAAGCAGTTGTGGGATCACCTCTATCATATCAGCTTGTCATCAACTTCACCTGGAAGGCTGAATACATGGCAATTATACACAACATATCAGCAATTTTCCCAAGATACTTAATGAATTGAAGAATGATCCAAAGGGCCCTACAAGATTTTGTGTCATGATAAATCTTCTATTGCATTAACCAAAGGGATCCTGTTTCATGGTAGAGAGCAAACACACATAAGCATCCAAGTTTCATTATATCGAAACTTGTGAAAGATAAAGAGATCAAATTTGAATTTTTGTAGACCAAAAGTGGGAATTTACTGGAATATTTTACAAGTCACCAAAGGCAGATTTATTCAAAAAGTTAAAGATGATACTTACAGGTGTGATTAATTTGAGTTTGAATTAAAAGGAAGCATTAAGTGTGTCCGGTAAATCAAATTAGTATTATATATTTAGATCTTTTATATTAAGTAGAATTTATGGTTTGACAGAAATTAGATTCCTAATAGAAGTGTGATTAGTTTATTATAAATAAGGTCATCATTATGATTGATTGATACATTGAGTTGATACAGTACAACTATATTATAGTATTAATAATATTTTGAGGTATTGTCAATATTACCAATCACAGAAATTTCCAAATATATGCATATATTTTTGTTATGCCTGCATCAAATAATAGTGAGAAGAAATGAAAGGAAGAAAAACGAAGAATGCACACATATATCCACAGGAAAGGATTGAAATCTTTCCACGGCATCAAAATTTAGGGTTACATGAAGTTTTAATATCAAAATAATTGTTTTTCTAAAATACACATAATTCTTTTTCAAAATAATCATAAAACTAGTCCTTTTGTGTTTTTTGAAACCGTTATGACCCGGCTGCGGTTTTGAAGAACAATGTGGCTTAATTCTGACTTAGATTTTAAGGTTAATTTTTATAACCGCATTCACCGATACAACCTTAAGGTTAATTTTCAAAACTATATATATAGTTAATTGAATGCAGTTTTAAATAAAAAAGATTATTTTGATTATTATTTTGCAAAAAGTCTATATATATATGTAAGTATTACAAGGAATTCAAAAATAGCACTAACTTGTATTAAGAATTCAAAGCCCTACTATACCTATAATAAGATGACTTTATTCATATATATACATTGAAATTAAAATACCCATATACCCTATATCATATGACTGCTTCCATATGTATGTATATATAATCTAATCTAAGTAGTTTCATTTTTGCATCATGCACTAAATTGTATTTTTGATGTATTTGAAATGTCTTCGCAGCAAAACTATGAGATTTGAATAATCAGTCTCTAGGTTGAAAGGACCGACAATGGGTCCATCAATATGGGGAGCTATTTAATTAAACGGCCACTAAGCTTGACTGGGAAAATGAGTCTAAAACAGCAAATCTGTAGCTTTTCCTTGCCAAGCCGTTAATTCTTCAATAAAGCACGTGTTGGTTTTTAGCTGCATCTTTTCAATTTCGGAAAAATCTTTACAAAATTTTTCTCTATTAACTCTAATCATAATAAAAACGATTGTGTAAGGCCAAACAATAAGAAGTAACATCATACAAAAGTTATTTTTATTCTCAATTAGCTTCAAAAATGCATTCTTCAATCTATCTTAAAGTATATATAGTTTAATATTTCATAATTCAAAATAAATAATTTCTCAAATTCATAATCCTATGTATTCTAGTAATAAATTAATAAGAGATTATCTCAGCTATAATTTTTTAAATAAAATAAAATAAAACCTGATAAAATAAATTAACTCTGAGTTTACTTTATTTTCAAACACAAAACTTCTGATGATGCAGAATGCTACTATGCCTAGTAGAATATGTTACAAAAAAAATGCACTTGAAAAAATTGGGTTGATGATTTGACCCAAAGGTTAGGCATACGCCCCGTGACTTTTGAGCAAAAAGACACGCCCCAAACAGGAAATATTAGAATAAAGTTTTAGAATAAAATATAAAATACTAAAAAGAAATATAAAACAAAGGAAGAACTTTGGAATAAGAACAAAGCTCATAGGATGAAATATAAAATAATAAAATAAAGTCCTGAGTCATGAGCAATGCTAACTCCTAGGTAGGGGAGTAAATACTGGTAAGATTTATTGGGAATCAGATTCCCTATGAAAATATCAAAAGAACAATTTTAAAATTAATTAGATCTCTTTATTATAGGAGAGGAGAGTTCTTTCTTTATTTAAATTTGCTTCACTTTAGGATTTGTGTTAAGGATGCTTTTCTAATCATAGGGATAGGTGACGTTTCTTTTTCTTAATTTTTGCTAAAAGCAATTTGCTTTCGGAAGTTTGTTCTTTTTTCTTTTACTTTTTCAAATTAATAAAGTCTACGCCTACCATTGGGGATAATATATTATATGAATAGTAAAAGCATAGATTATGAAAAGTGTTGCATGCCCAACTTACTATTTATTACCAAATTTGTGTGATGCAATCTTCTGCCACATTCTTTCGATGGGTTTCAATGGGCGGGGCCCACACGACTGCTTTATTGAAATGGCGACCTACTTCTTTGTATTAAGCGGGGCACCTAGAAGGGAGAATCACAAAGCCACGTGCAGGCCAGGGAGATCTTCCTCAATCGATGAAGGCGTTGGGAAGTGACTAGGATCTTAGATTCCTCTACCGGACATAGCGGCTTGACTAGAGTACAGCACAGTGGGCGTTTCACCGTGGTCCCCTTTGCACACGTCGAGCATTGGTAAAAACCTCGCCAAATGACCCCTCATATTCTATAGAGCAAGAAAATGAGAAAAGGGGATCGACTTGGGGCCCATTAAGCAATGAAAGCGACAAGGAGCCACCAAAAAGGCATAGAAATCCCCGCACAGGGTTTAACAGCCCGAACCGGGAACAGCCGTGATAATGGGATAATCTCTCAAACCTAGGTACCTCACACACGACTGGCATCATCACCGGAGCCCTCTTTGGCGAATGATTATAAGGGTCTTCTTGAGGCTCTTGGTGGTTGCTTGCTGTGAGTGAAATTTACTTGGGATTGACTTTAGAAGGTCAGCGAGGACAAAATGTTCACCCTTAATAAGCTCTTTTGGCAACGGAAGGGGATACTAGGGACTATGTAAGGAAAGGGGCTGGCGCCTAACTCCTGCAAGTTCTTCACAAACAAAAGGAGCTCGTGATTGTGCTCCCCCTCAGTGATTTCAAGTAGCCATCTGATGAGATTATTTGTCGGCTACTCCGCCTAGCTAACTTGACCGGCCTCTCCTGTGCTTACCTACAAAAAGTTCAGAAAAAATGGGCATGTCAAAACACAGAAGGCCTAGGCGAGTATAAGCTCCATCAAGCTGAAACACACATGGGAATGAGAGAGACTGATTCAGATAAAATGGAAACTTTGGAGGGCCATGAGTCTCGTACCATAGGCCTTTAGCAAAACACCCATTTAAGCTTCAATCTTAAAGGGAATTCGGAGACTGGCCTGCAAATTATGATCGGGGGCTATGAGATTTGACATAGATAGGCGGCCCCGATCGAGCTTCAAAAGTGTAAATAAAAACAAATCTCAACCGTTGAAATATCGGTGGCAGAAAATTTAACTTTCTTGCAACTGTCGAATTCAAAAAACGTTTGGATGTATAAAGTGCGAGGGTGCCTTTGTGAAGTGCGGCTGCCGCCAAAGGCGGGATGGGGAAGTGAAGTCCGTGTCGCGCTCCCGAGTGAGTAGACGACATTATACGCCACTCCTATGGTTGGGACAAGTGACATGTACGATGTGGCGGGAACTTGGTAGAAGGATCTCAATTCCTCAACAGACATAGCAGCGACTAGGCTGCTTACCGTGGGCATTTCTTAGGGGGTCCCCTTTTACGCCCGGCTGGCCCGGTGAAGCCTCTTTGTGACCCTCGCCATTCAACAGACAAAAATAGAAAAAAGGGGATCGACTGAGGCCGTTCGTAATAAGCGACAAAACCTTAGAAAGACACAAAAGGAAATCCCTTTGAGTTTAACGACTGGGAGACTTGAGAACCTTCTCAAGGCCTAATGGGATGTCCTAAGCCTAGGAATACCACACCGCGACTTGGAACATCATCACTAGAACCCCACTGGAGAATGATGTTCGCACCCTTAAAAAGAAACAAAAACTTTCTATCCCAAAACTACTTAGTAAACAGAGCCACAAAAACACACACACACACACATGCACACACAAATAAGGCAATACAAACAAAAAATGAAAAAACTCACCAAAAAATTTAGGATGTGGAAGGACACTGGGTGACTCTGTGAAGACAAGTATCTAGGAAGCAGGGAGAAGGAAACTATGGCTTAAGGCAAAAAGCTTTGTGAAATCGTAAAAGAGGCAACACTCGGAGCCCAACCTTTATATATTGGGGCAAAACATCAACGAGTGCATTAAATGTGCCGTTAGGATAGCTTGCATTGCAGACATATAGGGAAACGTACGCTTCCCATGCTCTTTGTATCCAAACACACTTCACCTTCCGGTGCATTCATGGTACGCATCAATTCTCCCAATCCTTTCAACTTTCAGCACCCAAGGTAAAAAAGCATAATATTTTCCCCCCGACTTAAAAAGCATGAAATACCAGTCAGGGAAAAATGAGGGCATTATGAGTGCCGAATCTTTAGACACGTATTGCTCGATAGGCCTCGATGGGCCCGGGACACTTTGGCAGCTTTGTGAAAATAGCCCCGAAGCCAGCTTCTTGGGTATTAAAGCCAAAGGGCACTACCTAGACGGGAGAATCTTAAAGCGTCACAGCGCCGAGGTATCTTCCATGCGTAGCTCTCGAGGCGGGCGAGTCTGGGTTTCGAGGTCATGGCCAGGCCATCCTATCGCATATAACGAGAAGTTAAATTCTGAATAATCAGTAAAAGGCGGGCCATAGTTCATTGAGCAATTTATTGAATTACGCATAAGATTAGAGGCTTTGTGGGTGGGTGGATCTAATTTCAAGTGAGTCGACTGGAGAGGGAGGAGACGATATGTCTGAATCGTTATTTGGATTTCTTCTTGTGGGATGCCTGTGTGAGCTGCAGTGGTCGAGAAACTACCCCGGCGCTCACGAAGTACCCAGAAGCGGCGTCAAAAGCGGTGGGTTTGGCGTGATGAGGTTCGGAGCCGCGGTAGTTACTTTGGACTCTCTGGGAGCAAGCCTCGACGCCGCACTGGCAGAGGGAACGCGCACAAGGTGTGTCCCCGAGGAGGCTTGTGCAATCTTTGGAGGATGGGATTGGTGAGACCTCCGTTGATAACGTTGTGGCAAATCAGCAGGCGCATTAAACCTCCCGGTGCGTCGGGCGACTCGCCACAAACATATGAGGAAACATAAGCTTCCAGCGCCATCCCGGCGCGCCGCTTCCGTGTTCAAGATGCGCATCAATTCTCCCGATCCTTTCGACTTTTAGCACGAGGAAAAAAAAGCACAATATTTTCCCCAACTGAAAAAAGCATGAAATTCCAGCAGGGAAAAGGGAGTGTGGCAGTACCATAATCTTTAGACCTTTCAGTGGGCCCCGAGGGCGAGGCCACTGGGCGGAGTGTTGTGGCGACCCCGAGCCCACTTGCAGGTATTCGACCGGGGGACTTTGCTAGGCAGAGAATCCTAAAGCCCATGTCCCACGAAACACCAGGTGTCTTCATAAACTAGCTCCAGGCGGTTCGTCTAGAGTTTCGAGTCCCTAGGTAGCCATCCTACCACATATCTGCTTCATTCACGGACTTCAAAATGTGAAGGAGTGGAAGGAAACTCTTAAAGATATTTATTGCGAATTTATATTTATAAATCCCTTGTTCTCGAATATTAATCCTTGATAGGGATGAAGAGATTTTGTCCTAAAATTAGAGGAGATTTGTGTGAACCAAAGGCCCTATAAATTGGGGAGAAGATCTCCCGCGTAGTAAAGGTAATTCAATAGGAACTCTACGCTTATTTTCTCCGTCTTTTCTTGACTTAATCATTGGAGCGTGGGCTGCGAGGATCACCTTTTGCCAGGTCCACGTTGCGTTGTTGATGCTCAAAGGCTCCGACGATCAAGGTACTTACAAGTTGGGCATGCAATTTTTTGATTATGAATAGTCGAAAATATCTGCTTTACTCTCAGCTTCTTTGCATGCCGACTTGTTGGAGAATTTTAGGGATATCAGTCACATAAATAGTGATGCATGTTTCCATCTGTACTCATATTCATTATAGCACTTATCAATTGGGCATTCCAATGAAGCAAACATGTCTTCTCATCTTTCAGCAAATGTAAAACATGCGGTAGTAAGCTATTGCCCCAGCATCTGGGGAAATCGTTTCTTCAACTACACTCTTGATGGCGAGGTAATTATATATATGTAAGCTTACATAATAGGATATCAACTATCTAAGGCTTCTGGAAAGTGTTAGGGAAAGAAAAACAAAATATTAAGTCTATGTTAAGACCCCACGAAAGTGATAGGGGAAAGAAAAAAATAATAATAAGTTAAATGATTTTCTCATGTTTGGTTTCATAATCAAAATTTCTCAAAATTTTACATATTTTTAAAATTTTTAGTCCTTACAAAATTTTCTCATGAATCTGTAGCTTTTTCCGTGCCAAGCCATTAATTCTTCAATAAAACACGTGTTAGTTTTTTCAACAACTCTATTCAATTTTGGAAAAATCTTCCACAAAAGTTTCTCTAACTCTTTCCAATTTAATCATGAAAACGATTGTATAGGCCAAACCACAAAAATAACTTTTCACAAGAAAAAAGTTATTTTTATATTCTCAATTAACCAAAAATGTATTCAAAATCTATCTTAAAAAGTTATATATAGTTTAATATTTCATATAATTCAAAATAAATAATTTCTGTGAATTCATAATCACAACAATGTATTCTGTAATAAGGTAATAAAACTATCTCAGCTATAATTTTGCATTAAATAAAATAAATAAAAACTTGATAAAAATAAATTAACTCTGGAGTTTACTATATATTTCTTTCAAGCCTACAAAACCTGATAAATTAGAATCTTTACTAACATAGGGTAGAATGCAATACAGAAAAGTGGGTTAAGTAATGACATGGCCACAAAGGTTAGGCATACGCCAATGACTTTTTTTAGAAGACACGCCCAAACAGGAAATATTAAGTAAAATATAAAATACTAAAAGAAATATAAGGCAAGGAAGAACTTGGGGCTTGAGAATAAAGCTTTAGGGATGAAATATAAAATAATAAAAAATAAGGTCCTGAGTCATGACAAGCAAGCTAATTGCTAAGTAGAGGTAAACTTTCAATATTACAGAGTGTTTTAAAAAGCTGGTCGATCTATTCAGACGGAAAAGTTAAAATTCATGAGGACAGTTTTAATAAATTACGGCCCGGAGTAAGTGAGCAGAGTAAGCATCATTGTATTTTTATATTATAAAAATAAAAAGAAATAAACTATATTAAAATTTTATAATATCCTCAAACTTTTCACAAAATTTTAACAAATAGACTATTAATAATTTTAAGAGCTTTATAAGTCGAATTCATTCCAAATATGATTTCAAATATTTATATATTTTATATTCTTAATTAATTACACATACTATACTAAAATATTATTATCCATATATTATATATCATCATCTAATATCTATTTATCTTACAGTCACAATATTATCTAAAAATAAATTCTCAAACCTTAGCAAATATCTACTTGCAAAAAGAAATATAGCCTCAAGTACTTATCAAATACATATATTTATAGAACTTTGGCTTCCAAACATATCATATTTGTTTGTTAAGTATTCTCTAAGAATTTATCATCAAATCTTTATCTCTTTTTGTTTTTTTACAAATAATTGGAATATAGACTTTTTTTCTTTCTAATATCACTAATTACCTAGACTTTTAATATTTTTCAATATATTTTTCGATTCATTGTAATAAGATTTAAGAAAAAAAACTTACCTCTTAAAAGTTTTCTTCGACCCTAGTTTATGGGGTTCTGTCGGGATAGACTACGTGAGAGAAAGCAGAGGATCGATGAATAATAAAATATTTTTATTATTATTTTTATTTATACCCTAGGGTTTCAAATGATACCCTTATGCCTTCTTTGATTTTTAAAAATTATTATTTTGCCACCCATAAAGTGCAAGGGTGTTGTTTTATGTTTCAAACTAAATAGTGATCTACACTGATTTTCGAAATTCCATAATAATATTATTAATGATACAGGACAATAATTTACTCTTAAGCAAACTAATATTGATGACTTTTCTGGTACTCACCCCCGATACATTCTAAGCACGAGATTTCAAACTAAACCACCGTCCGGAGACTACATATGATGAACACATTATTTTCAACAAGATCACGACGAGCCATCGGGTTCCATATAAATGCATTATTGTAGCTTCCCACGAATTTTTGCAACGATCATATTGCAATTCGACATTCAAGCTACAGGCTATTCTTCCACTCACGGATTCGAAAAATCAGGATGTTGAATCAAGCCTTAGCATGCTCTCTCGGCCAATTTTCTCAACCGGAAAATCGACCAGTGACCAATTATCACCCCAACGTTTGGGGTGACCGGTTCCTATCCTACTCTCACGAGAAGGCAGAGGTAATTGAATGAAATGTGGTAATTAAACCTTAGCGACATAAGCATTTATATGCTCCAACCAAAGTTGTTTTTCTTAATATGTTGTTTAGTAAAATTACTTGGTTGCCGCGGGTAACTGCCGTGTGAGAGAAGCCGGCTCGAAGATACGAAAGAGGAAGTGGAATGGAAGCTAAAGGGCTCCTGATTTGGTAACACTTGCCAACAATTAAAAATTTATAGATCTTTGATACAATCTTGGGTTAGCATAGCACTTCCCGAAGTGAGATAGAACAATTATTTCTTTATATTCATGATAGATATCTTAATGGTGATGATATGGAAGGTGATATCTATAATGTTGCTCTTCAATTTCGGTTACTAAGACAAAGAATTTGGGTACAACATTCTTGTGGTAGAACCCAAAGGAATGAAGTATCATGTATGTGAGCTCAAATAATATATATACTTACTTCTTACTCCAATTCCAATCTTATGTTTTAAATTATGGAATTTAATTATGTAGGCATGTTCAATAAGTTCCAAGGATGAAAAGGAGTAACTTCAAGAAATCTTTGATGAGCGTATAAGAGCATGCTAGGCTTGTATGAGGCTGCACATCTACGCGGCATTCATGGAAGACATACTTGATGAAAACATAGTTCATCGCCACCCACCTAACCTCCATGGTCGAACACTTAGAATATCCTCTTTACCGAGACCTGGTGGCTCATGCCTTAAATCGGCCCCTTAGGAAAATCTAGAGAAAGGATAGAAGCCAGGGTGGGTATATACCTATCTACGGGATGAGAACTTGGCATGACACAACTCTACTAAAGTAGCGAGTTAGATTTCAATCCTAGTCAGTCCACACGAGGAAGAAGTGGCAGTCTTTCTAGGTTTGTTTTCAAATTACTAGCAGGTATACCTAGTCGCTTTATCATTTTTTTTCCTGAGCTAATTGTTCTATAATGAATTTTAATTAGGTGGTGGAAAGGATTGGACTTCACTACAAAGCTACCTTTTGCCCGAGATAGATTGGTGGAATCTTTATGGATGTGGTGTACTTTGAGCCTGTGTTCGAGTAAACGATTTCTAACAAAGTAATTGCCATGATTTCCATTCTAGATGACATATCACGATGCATATGGAACAATAGAAGAACTTGGGCGCTCTCCCGCGAGGCCATTGAGAGAGGTTTGATGAATTCAAATTACTCAGCTTGGCATCGACTTTCATTTACCTTTGTATGTGAAACTTAAATCACTTGGATTGTGTTAGTTTATTTTAGGTGGGATGTTAGCATCATAAGGTCACGCTTCCGCGGAATACATGAAACTCTGCTTTATGTGGCCTTTATTGAATGTGTACAAAGACATTGAGCAAGAGATGGGAAAAAGGATACGATATGCGGCTTCCTATGCGATAGAAGCGTGGGACATATCTATCTTTGCATTTTATTTGAGTGTCAAATATACATTGTTATATATATGACTTGGATGAATGGTGTTCGAGATGGAAAAGAGAATCATTTCGAGCTTACTTTCGTGAGCGAATTGTTACATATAGCGCATACCCGACAATCGAAGAGTACATGGATGTTGCACTAGTAAGTCTGGGGATACATATGCCTTGCAACCGTCTTTGGTGGGAATGGAATATAGTAACAAGGAGGCCTTTGATTGGCTAACAACAATCCAAAGATTTTGTCATCTTGAGTTTAATTGCGAGGCTCATGGATGACATCAAAATCACATAAGGTGTCTGATGGTGAGATAATATGTGGTGAAATGGGGGGAGTGATTCTTGTTTTTGGCGGGTGCTTGATTACGAGTTTTGAAACTTACAAAAAACACTATTTTGGGGTCTATTTAGTTCACTTTTTGAAAAGTGATTTTAATTTCTTAAAAACAGAAAAACAAGAAAAACAAAAGCTTGAGGGAGAGCGAGAATTTGGTTCCAGTTTTCAGGCTGCATAGAGAACACAAAAAACACTAAATTCAGTGAGCAATAACAGTTTTCAGATAACCCAAAAATGGTATTTTGTATGTTTTCAAAATTGTTCTCAATAACAGATTACAAAAATCGGAACCAAAGCAGGGCTCTTGATGTTTTTACAGCGTTTTCAACTAATAAGCTGGGAATCAAGGGGGCATGTTTAGTTCATTTTTGAAAATATAGGGAAATACCATTTTGGTGTTCTCTACGAAATATTATTATTCTCTAAATTTAATGTTTTTTTTGTGGAAACAAACATGATTTCCTTGTTTTCATTGTTCTTGTTTTTTAGAACAGAAAAAAGTTTTCAAAAACATGAACCAAATTAACACACACCAAACGTGTTCTATGTGTTTTCCAAAACAAAAAAGCAGTTTCCAGCGTATACAAGCAATACCCTAACACAATGGTTTTCCTTTCTTTCTTTTATTTATTTTTTGTTTTGTTTTTTTGGCTCAACTTTTAATGCTTGTTGCGAGTTTGAGCAAGGGCATGTGGCCTCGGTAGTTGAATGTTATGAATCAACATGGGTGTATACGAGGAACAAGCATACGCGAGGTTTCAAAAGCAAATTGAGAATGGTTGGTTGGATATAACCAGGAATGGCTAAAACTTCAGTTGTTTCAATGCCTATCCTTGATCGTGTTCTCACTCTTACAGGCATGGATGTATTTTACAAGAGCAAGATGAAGGTACACACATGTTGGGAAGCAATGAAGCATTACATCTTAAATCTTTGTTCATTAATCCTATAACATGATCAAATAAATCATTGGAATAAGTGAAGAGAGAGGACACGTTATATGTGTAACTTTTCTAAGTTTCTCAGGGTTCATCTTTACATTTGTTTACTTTCCAATATTATGCGAATGTAGACAGAATGTGTATCACTTAATTTAATCACCTCTAAAATATCTTTCATATACACTGGCAAAATATAAAATATAATGTGATGAATTATTATATATTAATTGAATTCTTGTGCTTAAATTCTTCTGGTAATCAATTAATTATGATAACTCTATTTTATGTTCAAAAAAGATGTATAGAAGAATGGAATTTCACTTATCTTGAATGAAAAACATGTAGTTCTTAGTCTTTTAGGAATTCTGCAATAATTAACCGTTGTACTTAAGTGGGCATTTGTTTTTTCTTTTTTTACTTAATGATAATATTATTATTATTGTTTTGATGTATTTGAAATGTCTTCGCAGCCAAAATTATGAGTTTGAATAATCAGTCCTCTGGGATTGAAGGACCGACAATGGGTCCATCAATAGCAAATTTAAATCAAATAAAACACGTGTTAATTTGGTTTTCAACAACTCTTTCCAATTTCAGGAAATCTTCCACAAAATTTCTCTAACTCTTAACTCTTTCAATTTAATCATTAAAACGATTGTGTAGGCCAAACCACAAAAACTAACTGCTAAATGCTAAATAAATATAAGAGAAAGGAAGAACTTTGGAATAGAATAGCTTTAGGATGAAATATAAAATAATAAAAATAAGGTCCTAGGTCATAGAGCAATAAACCAACATTTAAGTAGAAGGTAAATACTAGTAAAGATTTATTAGAATCAGATTCCTATGAAAATATCAAAAGAACAATTTTAAAATTAATAAGACCTTTATTATAGAGAGAAGAGTTCTTTCTTTATTTAATTTGCTTCGCACAGGATTTGTGGTAAGGATAACTTTTCAATCATATGGTTAGGTGACGTTTGTTTTTCTGGATTTTTTTCTGAAAAAACAATTTGCTTTGGGAAGTTTGTTCTTTTTTTATTTTCAAGTGTGAAGTCTACGCCTACCATCAGGGGATAATATATTATGAATAGTCAAAGCATAGATCATGAAAAGTATTGAATGCCTAACTTGCTACTGCATGCAAGTTGGGCATGCAATTTGATTATAGATAGTAAGGCTCATCCTCGCTACCATAACTACTGCATGCCCAACTTGTTGGAGGGAATTTTAGAAGCTATCAGTCCTATAAATAGTATTGTGTTTCCATCACCTTACGTACTCATATTCATATATAGTATATCAATTGGGCATTCAGGTGAAGCAAACATGTCTTGTCATCTTTCAGCAAATGTAAAACGTGAGGTAGTAAGCTATCGCCCCAGCATCTGAAATCCTTTCCTCAACTACACTCTGATGGCAGGAAGTAATTACATATATGTAGCTTACAGAAGTAGCCCTCCACCAATCCATCTCTCATTTTAAAAGGTAGCTTTGTAGCAAAGTCTAATTCTTTCCACCACCTAATTAAAACACATCAATATGATCAGGTCTTCCTTGTGCTGATAAGATAAGATAAGAATGCATGGCAAACTAGTGCATGTAGATTGAGTTCAAACTAACCTTGCAATATTGCAAATAACTGTATCGAGTAAGCACTAGGTGAAATCTAATTTTGCCAACTTTAGTAAAGTTTCATCATGGGAAAGCTTCATCTTGATAGATAGATATATACTATCTTGCCTCTATCCTCTCCAAACCTTTCCTAATAGGCCTCTTCATGGCATGGGCAACTTGTTCTGCAAGAGGATATCTTAAACTTTCTACCATGGCCTTGAGGTGAGTGGTGATGAAAGCAAGTGCTTCTTCAAGTATGTCCTCTCCATGAACCCTAAGATGTGTAGCCTCATACAACCACCTTTGTACCTTTTTACATTGTGATCAAATCTTCCTTGAAGTCACCTTTTTCATCCTTAAACTTTGTAAAATAACCCTGAGAATATTAAACATTAGATCAGGAGCAAATATAAGGTCGGATCTATGCGACCGAGGCCCGGTCGATGTGTGCCTAGGGGCACATGCTAAATTTTTTGAAAAAAAAGTTCAATATGAGGGGGAATCAAGCGCCGGATAATTTAATTAAGATTTTAGATTGTTACCATGCTATAATGTTTTTTAAGTTTGAAATGCCTCAAAAATTTTTTGAAAAGTTTTTTTGTGGGGAAATCGAATCCTTATGGCCTTACCATATGATTTACTTAAGATTTTAGTTGTTACCACTATGATGATATAATGTTTTAGGTTTAAATATCCTCTTAACTAAACATTTGATTATTGCCCCCTCAAGTCATTTCTGACTCTGCCCCGTTATATCTAGCGATTGACTAATCTTAGGTCTCTTACCACACTTGAAATATTGTACCCTTGTTGCCTAAGTGGTTGAAATCGAGATAGCAATATTATAAGAGATCATCACCATCCATATCATTTGGGCGTCATGAAAACGATCAGTAAATATGTTGTAATGCTTCTTCTATCTCCTTCAAAGTGGTATGCAACTCCAAGCAGATTCTGCTTTGCATAAATGAAGTTCGGCAATTAGAATGGCTAGCGGCGGCCTGACCATTAACTTCCTTCTCCCTTCCTTTTTTAGATCCTCGACCTGTTCTTCTTTGCAGGCATGTGTAACCTAGACCAAGACATACATTTTACCAACCAATATTTCTTCTTGAAAAATTGTTCAACTACCAACTCTCTTAAAAGCTTAAGCTTTTATGATTTGGGTTTTAATATGAATATCATGCTTTTAACACCCTTTCTCACATGTCATATCACGCACATGGAGAGATTCAAGCAAACGATGCAAGGTAAACTACGGACTTTCAAAATGGCACAAGCGTGGATCAAATATTCAGAGTGGCAGAGATGGCTCCAACTTTAGGACCTTTTGTCAAACCCGAAGCTCGATACCATATTTAAACTACGACTCTCTAAAAGCTCCAAGCATTTAAGATTTGAGTTTTAATATAAATATCATGTTTCTTAAAAAAAAATCAATGAAATAGATAAATAATTGAATTGAAGTATATACCTTGTCTTCAGCAATGTATGCAACAAATTGGTCACCCCAGATGTTAGGGTGAAAATTTGCTACAGGGCGAATTTTGGGTGTAGGAATCTGGGCTAGAGAACATGCTGAGACCACAGGAGTAGACATGTTAGTTTCTTGGAACATGAACCACTATTCAGCCAAGTGTCGCGCCTTTGATCTGTTATGCCGCAAATCCGCGGGGAGATCAGTGATGGCAGCCTGTGTACCTTCGAAATCTATGGGTTCATGGGATTCAGTGTTTGGGACCTCTCTAATAGAATATTAATATGATGTTTGAATAATCCTAATAGTGATTCCATGCCTATTTATAAAAAAAGTCATTACTATTAGGTGTGTCTAGGATCAAATTATTATTGTATTTCACAATCAAATTTGTTGTAAAATAGGTTTAAACATGGAATACACATATTACCAGGCCATTTCTGTTGATGAACATAATAGAGTATTTTGCAGAAGAAAGCATAGTGAAAACCTAACTGCATAAGAATAGGAAATTCTCCGAGAATTCTTCTTACTTTTATTAAAATGAACAAAATGAACTTATATACAACTGAGAAGATTCCAGAAGCAATTAGTTACAGATTTTGTTCTCCTAACTTAGCTCCACTCATGCACTTTGTATTGCAGATGAAATGATTTGCTACCAAACGTGTTCTTGTCTGAGCATGAGATTTGCTTTCAAAGCCCCTTAAGATTGAGCTCTAGGTTATGAGATTTCAAGAAAAATACAAATGCAGCTATGCTTGACCCTATCATTAAAATTACTTGCCATTGCAACATCAGAAAAAACCTTCCAAATTAAACAAGTTGGCTGGGGTGAACATAATGCCATACAGGAAATTATACCATGCACATATCTCGTAATCCTCTTGCAAGCCCGCCAATGAGCAACAGTCGGGGCGTGTAAAAACTGACTTACCTTGTTCATAGAAAAGGCTAAATCTGAATTAGAGTTATGGTAAGATATCAGGTGCTCAATGGTACTTTTGGCATAGAGAAGGATGAGAGAAAGTATCACTATCATTAGAGACAACGTACCCTAAACTCATGGGAGTAAGGATGATTTTTGCAAGTAAGAACATATGCTGGTTTTTGTGAAGCAAATCTGCTGCATATTTGGACTAACTCAAATGCAAGCCAGAGATGTGCGGGTTACCTAAAACCCGAGAAAATAATTAACAAAGCCAAGATTTTTAAGAGCAAACTAATGTGGTCTTGTGGCTTGTTTGCACATCAGCAAAGCTTTCTCTTGTGATGAGAATATCATCAACGTATACAAGGAGAAGGAACATTCCTCCATCTTTGGCGGAAGGTGTGAAAAGAGATGTATCAGATATAGAATTCTTGAAACCTAGTTGAGTAGAGCTGCTCTTAACGTCAAACCATGCCCTGAGGCGGCGGTTTAAGCCATACAAAGGCTTTTCCGGGTTTGCATACATAGGAGGATCTTGTGGGATCAACAAACCTCTGGTTGGACATAGAATGTCTTCTTGAGGATATATTTTAAAGGCATTAAGCCAATAATAATTTTGTTTGATATCAACCCTTTGGAAACAGCCCGGGGTAAAAAGAGACAATGCGAGATGGTAGGAGCTTTAACAGAAACTGGACAAGAGAATCTCAGAAAAACAATGCTTGCTGTTTGTTGAAATCCCTTGGCTACCAGCCCAGCTCTATACTTGTATAAAGTGTTGAAGAATAAAAAATAACGCATGAAGATAAAGGAATAGGAGTGCATAACTAAAACTTTTATTTTTCTCCAATAATCATCTTAATTACATCAACTAAATCAAAGCAGATTAAATAGGTTGATAACTGGTCATGGGTTCACACGTTATTGACTTTGAGACATGGGTATAGAACGTGAGTTGGTGGATGAGGAAATGAGGATATGATGATGGTGTGTAGAACATGGAGAAGTGGTGAAACTAAATATCAAAATGATCTTCAACTGAAATAGAAAGTGGAAATAGTGGTTTATGCGTGACCGGTGAGGATTTATTCATTTGACTAAGTAAATAACGACCAAGTCATCACGCATTGTTGAAGCACTACTCACAAACCTCCCACGCTAAATCTTGGCTACTCCCATTTTACAATGCAAATATTCATGCTTGACCTGCTGTGGAAAGACCGTAAAGATATCGAAGCCCAACTTGCTCATTTTGTTCCATGATACTTCAATGCAATTGTTTCTTCAGCAACCAAATTTAGAATAAAATGACATCGGATGTCGATGTGCTTCGTTCTACTATGGAAGGCTGGATTTTTGGTCATAGAAATGGTTGCCTTGTTGTCACAAAAAATCACAGTCCCACCTTCTTACCCTTGGAGAAAATCAGCTGACAATCTTCTTAACCAAGTTCACAAGAAGCTAATGCGAGTACTTGATAACATGCAGCTATTGTTGACAAGATCACTATGTCTTGCTTCATTAAGCTCTATGAAATAGCACCATTACCAAGTGAAAACATGTAGCCATAAGTACTCTTCCTGTCAAACAACCTGCCCAATCACTGTCAGTAAAACCAAAAAGTTTGAAATTTGACACATTTGAGTGCCAAATTCCAAAATCAATAGTTCTTACAACATATCTCATGATTCTCTTGGTTGCTCCAAGATGGGGTTTTGTTAGGCCCTGCATAAACCTAGAAACCACACTAACAGCATATGCTATATCGGGTATCGTATGAGACAAGTTGTTCAATTATCAACTATGTATATTACCTTGCAGCGGGCATACCGGTCCATCATCAACAACCAGTTTTCTCATTCGCATTCATAGGAGTAGGTGCGACTTACAAATTCAACATGTTAATGGTTATTTATTTGTTATGAAAAACACGTATAACACATAAAACACTAAATTCAGAAAACAAGAATAGTTTTCAAAAAACACAAAAATAATTTTCTTTGTGTTTTCAAAAACTATTATCAAAAATAGTTTTCAAGAACAGGAATCAAACAATCCGTTTTTTTTCTTGTGAATGTTTTATAAAAAAATACATAAAAGAAGTAGCTAAAGGCTAAAAAAAGTGCATTTGGTTCTGTTCATTGTTCTTACGAGAACGAGTTTTTAGCTTTCAAAACATACCATTTGAGGATGTTTTGGCTTCATTCTTACTCTCTAAATTAAGTGTTTTCCATGTTTTTGGAAAAAAAAAAAAATTAGAACCAAACCGTGCTCTCCATGTTTTTCCTTGTTCTTTCCTTATTGTTTGAAACGAAGCGGTTTTCAAAAACTATAACCAAACAAAAGCCACGATACATTTAAAATTCTCACGAGCGAACATAGTTAGGCGGCGGGCTTTTATGCATTATCTAGTTATAGTTATTAACTTTTGTATTATATCACATGCGGTTTGAGCAAAAGAGAGGCCATGTGGCGTCGGGCATTGTACAGCATGTTATGAAGCAATATGGTGGCATTGAGGAACAAGTATACAATTGAAGTTCTGACTAATCAGTAATACCTCAAAACTACTCATACATTCCAATGCAATATAAACATTGTTTCAAATTCTTTTAAACTAACACTTAATAATTTTAACTTTTGATAAAATAAATAGTGATTTAAAAAAATTGAGAAGACATGAATAAAAGGAGAGGAATATATTTATTACTATGTATATATATTATGTTTCAACTTATTATTATTATTATTATTATTATTATTATTATTATTATTATTATTATTATTAACATATTACATATGTTTTAAGATATGTAACTAATATTATAAAATATCATAATTTCGTATCTTGACTTATCTCATGTTAGACATAGATAAAAACATATCATATTGAATAACCCAAAGCCACCAATATTAAAACATTGGGGTGGTTGGATTGTGTATTGGCAATCTATATCACAGGCATAATTAATGAAGAAAAGAGAGAACTAAAAATACAAGATTAAGTGTTTAATTTTCCAGGAAAAGAGAGGCATGTAAGAACATGGCTGAGAATTAAGTCAAGCTTAAATGATGAATATAACATCCTTATTTTACAGAGCATGTGAAGAATGGAACTGAAAACATGAGTCATGCTTCTAAGAAGATGCTCAGTTCTAGCACACATTCTGCTATATTTTCGTAGTTCTTCATGCTGGATATATCAAACTTCCAGTCAACATCTCTATTTTGAGGATTTAACAGTGGCAGGATGTTCAAATTGTCGGGAATTGGCAGCTTAATCACCCAAAGAAGACACCATGCAGGATGGAAGTACGTTAGAACAATTTCTACCTATGTTCACACAGTATTCACCAAATCCCTGGGGAATTATGCAAATTTAGATGAAAAATGAATGCTAATCTCACGACCAATCCAGCCATTCCATATTCTTTCTCAACATATTAAATATTGTTACCCACCAACCAAGAAAAATGAATGAAAACTAAAGTAAATAACCAGCTGAATTATCACTTATCAGAAAGTTCCCTCCAAGCATGCATGATCTACAGTAAAGCATTGATTTCACAGGTTATCAAATCTAAATTACAGTAAATAATAACTCACGAGAAATTGTCGGTGCTAATTCTGAGTATTCAGAATTTGAGCATTGAAAGGATCAACTTGGTTATAATTTTAGATCCTGAAAGCCTCACAAAAGGAAATGCATGTATCATTGCATTAACCTACAGATCGCAACCACATGTAGATGCACAGATTGATGTATTAGGGTTGTAGTATGAATGAAATTGCACTAGCTACCATTTGCTCCCCTTATTCTCTTCTTAGCACCACCCTGACCTTTGGTTTATGGATTTTGTTATGTTTATTTTTCTCGTTATAACTAGGTCATGGAGTTAACTCGCCATTCATGTCATCAAACCCTCAACCCACAAAAAGAAAATGTTACTACACCATCAAGACGGTAAAGACGCAGTAGATGTTATAAACTCAATCGAATTTTCTGAAGGAATTAAAGTTTACAAAATTTAAGTTGAATATATGCATATATCATGCTCTTGTATGCTTTCAAATATATGATGCAGAAGCGACCATACCTTGTGGGAAGAGGAAAACGAAAGTAAGACTTTACCTGCATATTTAGAGCATTCCCTATTCTTAGCTTAAAATTTTCAATTAAATTTGTTAGCTAATGATGGTATGAGCTCTCACTTAGATGAAGTCATATATAACTGATATCAAGACTTTGATTTATAGGAGATGACTTACTCGAGCTTGTGAAAAAACAAAAAGAAAGGCTACGAATGGGTGCTAGAACTCGACTTCTACAAGTTCATTCAGGGATGACTGGCTCATAACAGATTCCAGCCCACTATCATTGGGCCCTCAAAGCAAATATTTGGGTGTGGATTGGCTTTGACCCACTTTAGGGCACAAGAAAGTCAGTTCCAGGATCCTCTGTCCTAAAATCTCATCATGCTCCTTTTTGCTTTCACTCGTCAAAAAACTCTACACCATCCACTGGGTACACCTAGTCTGACTCTTAATATGTATAATTCAATTTTGACCTTGACCGAAGCTAGAATAAAATGTGTTTTCATACATAATGCTAGATAAATAAAAAAAATTAGAAAGCATGGAAAAACAAAACTCTGGTTCATATTTATATATAAAACGGTGGATGTGCCGGACAGCTTTCATAAGAGTTAACGGCTGCTAAACCTTAGGGCCTCAGTGGCCCTAAGGGGACTTAGACCCACATGGTCTTATTGGGTTAAACCATAAGGCTTAACCAACTAAACTACCTGCAGGGTTAGTTTCACAAAATCTTTCCATTCCATATTTATAATCATATTAAACCCAAAATAGAATCAAAATCTAATCCATTCCCAACTTCTATTCAACATGAACCAAAGGAATCTCTAATACGTTAACATTTACATGTTAATCACTAGTTTTGTATTTTAATTTCCTGTGAAGAAACTTACGCAATCCAAGTATGTTTAACATGGGAAAAACAAGGACAAAAGCATAATTAATCTCCTTTATAATTCTATATATCCTTCAGGAAGCTTTTCCATCATGTCAATCACTGGGCCAACTGATTCACATTGGCATCTCAGTATTAGAAAGTTTTCCCTCACATCATGTAAAACTCAAGCCCATTTTTCTGATATCCTGACGCCCCCAGACACACCTTGGAAATGACAAATGCTCACCGGAAAGGGTGAAATTCTAACAGCACCACCATGGACTTGGATACTCCACAAATGCAGAACAAGAAAGCACTTAGCCCAAAGCCAGATGCCATCCCTTCATCAATTAAGTTTTGGAGTATCATGGCTCAACAGGTCTGTATTCAGGGCTCCTTATCACATTGTTTTATTCTAGGCTAGCTCTTGCCATTTTGCAGGGAAAGTGAAAACAAAATATGAAAAATTAAGATTACTTATTAGGCGGTGTTAAAAATATATCGGTTTTAGAAGACGGATATATCGGTACTTGGATTTTACAGATATATCGGAGATATATCGGTGGATATTTTTACATGAATATCAATATATCAAAAATTAACAAAAATATCTCGGGTGGATTATTTGCTAATCAAGAAAAAAAAAAAAAGAATTAATGGTCATTGTTGAAATTGCTTGTTGTTTACATGAATATAGATGCATTGGTTAAGTAGATGCCATGTAACTGACTGACTTGTGAGCCTTTCATAGCTGAAGTTTTGATGTTGGTCCCTTGTGCTCTTTGAACACTTTTCTGGAAGTAAATGAATCCATTGCTGGGACTAAAAAAGCTCTTGGAAGTCGCCATATGAGCATATCATCGCCGATATATCGGCGATATAAACTGACTCTCTCTTACGGCAGTTTGTGTTTTAAAAATTTTCTCAAGCCTGCATCTTTGTGTTGGATTTGTGTCGGATTTGTGTCAGATATATCGGTAATTTACCAATATATCGGCGATATATCGGTAATTTACCGATATATCGTCGATATTGAGCGATTTTTTCCAATTTTTCCAAAAAAGGACTTTCGTTTGCAAAAATCGTGTCGGGATGGCCTAACACCCGAAATATCGATAATATATCATCGATATTTTCGTCCATGCTTGTGGGTCAGTTTACTAGAGATCCATGACTTTTTCTCCTTTTTCTGATATCTGTGACATGCATGCAGCTGAATAACTGCTGTGGGTGTCATTAGAATCTGCAAAAAATAACTACCATACACTCTATGCCATACGAAATTGCTTTCTAGAAAAACAAACGCTGTTTTCCACTTGTCTTCAAACAAAGAAATTATGAGTGCCATTAGTTTCTATAATCATTTCACGACAATTTACTTTTTATTTATTCATGACTTTTTGGAAAGGTTATCATCTGATTCACTCACAAAGACTGTTTTTCAATGGAAATGGTATCACTACACTATCAGAAGAAACAAAGGACAATCCTTGTACATCGGTGTATGTGGTTGCAGGCTCCGCATTGCCTAAAGTTTACAAAAAGGCTACCACTTTATTGTCCCCTTAGTCACTGATAATCGGGGAATCCAATGTCTTTATCAACATTTATCCTTTATACATAAGAGAAATGGGAAAAAGGAGAAAGCAACATGACCAATAAATCATAAATTAGTCAATTTGGTGGTTAATGAAACATTTGGATTCATTAATTTAGCTTTTAATAAAAAAATTGCACTGTGAATGCATGAATGGAAACATGAAACTCGCTGTTAAGAATATTTGGGGAGAAGAAAGGAAGGGAAGCTCACCAATCACACCGTTCTTCATTCTGGGACAAATGGAGATGGAAGCAGTCTTATTCTTAACCCTAGGTTTAGGTTTAGGGTTAGGTTTAGGTTTAGGTTTAGGTTTAGGCTTAGGTTTAGGCATTGACAAGAGAAATCTAAGTGATCGCCCTCCACCATTACTGAAAGGCAGAAACTAGGGAATGATGTGTTATTGCTTGTTAGAAGGCCAGTCATCAGTGGAGTCCTATTTTTTCACCCAATCATTGTCACTTTCCAAAGAAACCATCATGATCATCACAAGTCAGTCATTCATCGCCAATGTGGGATTCAGATCAAAACAATGGAGATCTACAGACCCCAGTGGACCCACTTGAATATGGAGATGTGGGTCCCATTTTCACAATCCCACACGCACTCCATCAAACTACCGGCTATCAGACATTCAAACAGCGAGAATGAAATGGTTTCCAGGGATCAGATTCAACTAACCTGGAAGGCCAACAAACTTGCAGGTTATGCCTCTGAATTACGCCGGTGCTTCGTTGTCATATTTGGAAAATGAAGTCCCCAACTAAAGAACATAGACCCGGTCCCATAAAACAATTGAAACGTAAGTAACTGGGATTTTGATGTTGACCCGGTACCTATAAAAGAGTTGGGAGCTGAGGGAGAAAAACAAAAGGAAAACGACAAAGAAAGAGAGACTGCTCAGGAGAGAAGGAAATCCATAGAGTAGACTGTCAAGAGACAAACCTGGAAAGAGAACAAGGAGGGAGTAACCCAGATACTAAGGGGATGAATATTAATAATGGCGCAGGCACAGGTAAAAAAAATAATAAGAAACAGTGAGAGGGAGAGAGAGAAAGTGGGTTAACTGTGTCTCCTTTCATGACAAGGTTAGTTAGTTGGATTTGGTAGTGTTTGACTCAGTTGCGTGATAGGATTGCAGTGTTAGGTGGTATAGTGTATGAAGTACGAAGATCTCTCTCTGGTGTTTGAATAATGAATATACATGTCATGAATCATGAATCTAGCGATAAGAAATCTTAAACAGAGGCCAGAACAGAAGCAAAAGTGAGGGAGAGTGAGGAATGACGAATGACGAATGTATAAAAAGAAATCTCAAACAAAGGAGGGCACAACAATGTCTAGCGTTGTGTAGTTAGGGTTATTGTTATCCCCATTTCTTATCATCTCTCTCATTTGCCTTGATTTCTCATGCTTTTCTTGTTTTTCAATCTCTGAAGATGAAAGACCCGAATTTCAGTCTCTTTTGTACTCTACATTAGTCTCCTGTCTTCCCTGTCTTCATCCGCAGACCGGCCCGCCCCCAGCCCTCTGCTGCTGCCCTTGATGCATGGTTTACGCTTTTCACACACTCATTCTTGTTTATTTTATAAATCTATACATATACTTTCGTTCTTTCTTTCTTTCTTTCTTTTTTTTTTTTTGTCTTTTTTTAAATCAGACGGGATCTAGTTGATTACAATAAGAAAGCAAAGCAAAGCAAACACCATTCTTTTATCATATGAGTTAATAGTGTGACAGGGGTCAGGGGATGGTAGCTCTTTCTGAATTATCCTTTTGGGTTGCAGAGATTCAGAGAAGAGGATCTCAGCTGGCACTGCCAATGTATATGCATGATATCTGGCAGCGGCCATATTATATTTTGGGAGGGATGTAGAGTTAAATGCCATTAAACAGTACTGCAAAAACAAGCTTCACTTCCAAGCCCCAAAAAGTGAAGAGTTGACCCCTTAGTTTTCTTTTTCCAGGTGTATTTGGGTGATCCATGCATGCATGAGCTCCATTAATTGTGTATGTCTGAACTGAAGGTGTTGCCTCTAAGATGGTCCTGTTTTATATATCCATTAAAAATGACTGTCTCCAGATACATGGAATCATCTGTCGAATAATATATATATATATATATATATATATCTGATTTGATAGTCCATAATAAATAATATAACACCCAGTAGTATCCAGTCCTCGAAACATATACATGCATTACAGAAGCCGGCCACTTGAGGTTGCTCATGATGCTCAAACGGCAAACCCCATATTTGCTTTAGACCTATTTCTCTGAATTCAAAAACCGAAAACATCTGCCTATGACTCAGAAGAGCTTTTTCAGACCCAAGAATCCAGCTTCTTAGCCTATTTTCAGGGTAACAATCTCCGCATATTTCGCCCAAATATCGGTGCAAATTTAGAAATAAAACGAGAAACGGGAAGGAACTCGTACTCGTACAGCGATTAAACTCGGGAAAAATCGGCCAACAGTCATTGATTATTTTTTTTCCATATATATATATATGGGGTGGGTTGTGGTTGCTTGGGGATAAGGGATTTTTATAAAAATGTGCAAAGTTGTCACATCAGTTAAAAATGCATATGAGGGTTGCCACATATGAGGGTTGCCACACATCTCGTTGGCCTATTGTGAATTTCATTAATAGCGGGAATGTAAGTGTGTCACGGCAGAAATGATAGGAGCATGGTTGGACCCAAAAAAACGTTAAGGGCCACATGGGACATACGGCCAAACGTCAAAAGCATTTATTCACATTTTCCCTAATTTTTGGGGTTTAAGGTTCCATCCTTATAAATAAATTATTCATATTTGATATAAAGAACACTTGAATCAAAGCTTTCATTTGCTATTTTTCTCATCCGAAGCTCTCAAACAAGAAATATTGGTGCATTCTTTTCATTTGCATTTCTAGAAGTGCACCATTGCAATCATCCTATCTTTCCTTAATTGTATCTAAGGTGTGAGTGATTGTGTTGTGTACACAAGGGAAGAATTTGATTGTGAAAGACTTCAAGTTGTATTTACTTGAACTAGTATTTGTAAGTGTTCATTGGAACAATAATCCAAGTGTATAAGAAAGGAAGCTCGGTTTGAAGCTCAAGTGTAGTGAAACCCTCATCAGATTGAAGGTCAAAGAGAAGTAAATATAGGCAAGGGTGTGCTGAACCACTATAAACGAGTTTGCATTTCTCTCTTCCATATCTCTTTAAACTTGCTATTTATTATTTGTCTCTTCATTTTGATTGAAATTTTCATTTGATTGACAAATTTTTCGAAATCAATTCACCTTCCTTGTTTTGTTGCTAAGTCATATTTAGTTTCACAAATTTCACATTTGAAATTTCTCCTAATAATCCTAAATTTCATTTTCATTCTCAAAAAAAATTAATGAATTGGTGATTTGTATTCACAATTACCCGAGTTGATTAATATTTTTTCCTTTTACTCGTTAATATCGAGGGTAAGAGTGAAATTCCCTTCAAAGAGATATATATGTATTCTTGATACCACGCAACTACTTATCATGCGAAGTGTTGTTACCCATGTCAATGAGCGATTAAATGCTCATTTGTCCATATGTGCAATTAATTAATGACAAGAGGCATGACTAAAGTCTGGAACAAAGCGTTAAGGACATCTTTGAATGGAATAAACTTTAGTTATAAAGTTAGACATACGAGCCAAACATCATAACCATTTGTGCACTTTTATCCCTACATTGCATGTAGGTAGTTTCCCATGTGGAAACCTCTCAATTGTTTATGTAAAGGTTCTAGTTCTCAATAGCGGTTTTATTTGATTCCCATAAAATAATAAGGAAAGAAAGAAATGCTAAGGGAAATGAATTTGCCTATTGTGATTGTCTAGTAAAAATTCTCAAAAAAATTATATATGAATAAAATTACTTAGAAACTTGCACATTTTAAATTATTTAATCTCTATTTAATGAGTTAAATGAATAAAATAAGTTTGAAGTAATAAATAAAAATAATATATTGGATTTAACTTTACTCCTCTTTTCTTTTAATACTGTAATCAGAGAAAGCATTTTGGTCTGTATTCTTCTAGAATATGAATATAGGGGCTCAAACCAAGTTATTGTTATCCAAAAGCAGCATTCCACTCTATCTTTGGCAAAAGGTGGTTTTGAAGAAAAGTCCAGATCTTTCCACCGGCAGAGAAAATACATGAATTCACAAAAGGACCTATATAGTAAACTGTTTCATGAACTTAATTTTCTGTTTTCCTAAATGATGATAATTTTATGCTTATCATTTTGTCATCTTAATTTACAAATTATACTTAAAATAAAAGTTAAATTCATAACTAAAGTCTTTGGGATCAATTTGAATTAAATACAAGACTATCAAACACATATTTGCCCTTTATGCTTAGGTAAGAAGAATAAGTTATTTACTTTGTGCATACCAATTTTAGCTATAATCCAGCCCTCCTATTTTCTTCCAATATTAAAATATTGAAATTCCAAATAAGTGGGCCTCATTAAATAAAATAATTGACTTAAAAATGTTTCATAAATGAATAAAATGATTATATATACCTTAATTTAGTGCTATAAAACAACATATTTAATTTACTGAGTAAATTTAAATAATAAATTTTAGTTTATGATTTGCACTTATTTAATTTAAGATCTTATGGTAAGAATTATGCTTTGCCCATTAAAATTTTCAACCATCCACTTAGTTTTTTTATTTGATTTGTTTTACATTCATTTGAATGATAGGAGGATTAGGAACTAGCTGATATAATGAATTAACTATTTAGGTTGAAAATTGGATTTAATAAATTAAATTATTATTTTGGATTCATTTATAGAGGAGAGATGTAAATCGTTTATGGTTGAGAATCGAATTATTACTTGATAGCAGGGAATTATTTTCATGTTATGAAGTGATTGTCTTGTTATACACATCCTTGAGAATTAGTGCTGACATGTCCTCCCTTGTTGTGATTCAAATTAAAGTAATTGTATACGACACTTTTTGTATCTTTCTAGGAAAACTAAAAGCATTAATTAAACGTTTTAACTATTAGTAAACGTTGATTTAATATGTCTCGTCATTAAGGATGGTAACAGATTGGTTTCTTGATACCTTGTTAGTGTTTGATGGCTTTTTTAAAAAGGACCTTGTCCCATATAGAAAAATTATAAAAGCTTTTTAAGGTTTATATTCTAAAACACTTTTATGGACTTGTATAAGGGTTGAGAAAAGGGGAGGCTTCACAGGCATAAGAAATGGGCCAAGAGCCCGATTTCAGTCAAAATCGATGGATTCCCCTGTCCCCCTTGCGTGTGATTTAATTGGTTTTACTACAAAAATCTTTGTTTTGTTTTGCCTATATGAAAACTGTGGTTCTTTGATTGTTTAAATCTCAAATGGTTCAGTCTTAATTTTTTCAGTAAACTCCTTCAGCCGTTTCTCTATAACAACCATATTCTTGAACTAATGATTTAATACCATCCTTAATGACTAACAACCATATTTTGAAATCAAAACCATCTATATGATTTGTTTCCTACTCAATCCAACATGATTGTGAGGAAGACAAAATATCATCATGTCCTCTCTGTTGTTTCTAATCCAGAGAAGAGTTGCTGAATCTAAAGAGCTATTGAATCCTGAGGAATAAAATTCATAAGGATAGTGTTATGAAACACACCTCAGCTACACTACTCCCCTTTTTTGGTTCTCTACAGGTCGTTGCTCCAGTTTTCAGCATCTCCTTCAACTACCATTGCACCTCTGGGTTGTCGACATCCAATCATTCCACGGCGTATACAACGTACCTATCCTTAATATGATGAGTTTGTTATTTAACTAAATTGATTTGATCGAGTATAAGATTTTTCAAATCCTAAATGGATTTAGGATGAGATATTATTTAGGGAAAATTATGTTTACATGTACAAAGGTAAAGTAAAGGAAACCAAGACATCTATGCATAGAAAATGCATCCTCAAATAAAAATTCCTTCTAAATGCATGCATTAGTAGAAATGTAACACATGCTAGCATTATACAGGTGTTACAATATATTTCAACTTTTGTTATATTAAGTAGGAAAGTGTGCATTACTTTGAGATGCATGTTGAAAGATGTTGGGTTTGCGTCAGAATCCACATAATGTCCTCATCGATTAAAATTAGGAAGAAACATGAGTATATAAATATAGATTACATCTCATTCGTATGAGGCCTTTGGGAAAAAACTCAAAACAAAAACATGTGAGGTTTAGGTCCAAATGGATAATATTATACCAATGTAAATGGGGTTAAGTCCCTAGGCTTCCCAACAAAATAGAATGCATTTTTTATGCATGAGGTTGTATTGGGTTCTCTTTTGAGTCATTTCCACCTTACCTTCACTTTAAACATAATTCCTCCTATGATTTATACCCACCTTGATTACATATAAAAATAATTTTAATTATATAATAATAATATTTTTTAATAAAATAAGTTATAAGTGATTATAATATCTATATATTATTATAAAAATAATAAATTTAATACAATTAAAAAATTAAAATAAATTTAATTATTTTAAAATTATCAAAAAAACCACATTCTATTTAATTTCTTAAATAGAATAAGGATGAGAATTAATTTAAATAAATACGACAGAGTTAGAATGGTTGGATTCATTCCCAAGCTGTTTGATCGTTGCCATTCCTACTCGTAGTCATTGTAGCCATCTACTTTTCCATGCTAGGAGGACTGATATTCAATAGTTGTACTTGTAATGAACCCATTAAAAAACATTTCAGAAGAAAAAAAGTCCGATTAATTACAAAAAGCGAAGAAAGCTTGATGTAAATTATTAATTTAATCATTTTAAAAACTAAAAAAAGTCTCTAACATGGGTGATTTCACTTAATCCAATTGCTTACATTAATTACAAATCAAATCAGTCATGCTTCCACAAGCTGTGCTATGGCTAAGCTTTAGCGATATTCAAAGCATCATCCAACTTTTCCTTATTTTGTACTTTTTACCATATTCAAATCATCTACCACTTTTTTTTTTCTTTAGTCATGAAAGATCTAAGGTACAAAATAAGTGGGCCCCATTGTATAATAAAGCGTCTTAAATAACCTGTTCATTGAATGTAATACAGTGATTTCCATTGGTGGCTTAATTTGAATCACATCTTGTAGGGCACGCCAAAGAGTATTTCTAACAGAATTAAAAACGTTTCTTAAAAATTTAAATACTATTGGGATTGATTTATATATTCAATAATTACAATGAACTATTTACCATCCTATAAATACGGAAGAATATTGCAAGCTATCTTATTCATAGTGAGTTTATAATTCTTATTACTAGAAACAACATGTCTACTGATCACTCATCATCTTCTCCATTCCTGGTTGCTAATCCAAACACTAATCGCCGGACGCAAATTATCACCGTAACATTTGGGGCAATAGTTTCATTCTAAGCGACACTTGTGATAATAATGAGGTAATTTTCTGATGTATGTAGTTTGCATGACCTGACCTTAACCATCCATCACAACAAGAAAATGGACTTTTAGTGAAAAAATATTTAGTCACTAAAAGTTTAAATTTCGTTGTTTTGAATGAAAAATATTTCGTGCCATGTTTGTCGTTATGAGCCGTCATTGGAAAATGCATGTTTTCTTGTAATGCATAAATTTTTGTTCTTCAAATTTTGATCTGAGATAACACTTGCCCATAAAGAGCGTAATTTGGAAAGATCTAAAGGAGGAAGTTAGAAGAGAGGCGATGAGGCTGCTGACTAGTGACCCTTTCAATGACTGAAGTTTAGTGATGCACAATTTCAAGCGACTAGGGTGGCATACCACTTGAAAAGGATATAAAGCATTACGAGACACCTGGTACCAATGATATATCATGATCTCTATGATGATGCTTTTGGTTTCGACTGCTAAGACAACAAGTTCGATATTTCATGTAGTAAGTGCTAACGAAAAATGGGAATAATCCGACAAAAAGTAGAAGAAAGAAATACATAAATTTACATGGAAATCTAAATTAGAAAAAATCATGAACAAAGTTGAAGAAATCTACTATTCCAAAATTAAGTACAGATTGGATCTAGTAAATATTGTAGATGTAAATATGGAACTACAAAACCTATAAAATACAAAACATATTTATAGTCATATGGAATTTGACGATTTCAAACCAGGGGACTTCCATTACACCCCAATGGGATAGTGATAGACTTCCTACCACTAGAGATCCTTGAAAATTCTATAATGCTGTATTGTGAAATCTTTTGGGTTGGGACGGACAGAATTCAAGTCACCAAATTCTAACTATAAGCTTCATAAATATCATGTATAAGGAGCTTGAATATGATCTAGCAACACTCACATATAACAATATTCTATGTTTTGGAGGTGAATGCAGATATATTCAACAAGTACAAAGATGAAAATGGGAGTTTCAAGGAGTCTTTGTTGGATGATGCACATGTGGCCTGCTAGCCTTATAGCAAACAGCACATCTCAGGGTGTGGGGAGAAGATATACTAGATGAAGCACTTGCTTTCACCACCACTCATCTCAAGTCTATGGTAGAACATTTAGAATACCCTCTTACAGCACAAGTAACTCATGCCCTAAACTGCCCCTTAGGAAAAGCTTGGAGGCTAGATGCAAGACTTCCACATGTTTATCTACCAGGATGAAGCTTCACATAGTAAATCTTTACCGAAGCTTGCAAAGTTAGACTTCAACCTATTTCAGTCACTGTATAAGAAAGAGCTGAGCAATATCTCAAGGTTAGTTCTCTAATCATTCTTGCACTTAAAAGTACAAATTAACAGTTTATAACCAAAGCCTTTAATGTGGATTAATGTATTAATTTCTCAAGTGGTGGAAAGACCTGAATTCCCGCTAAAGCTACCTTTTGCGAGATGCGATTAGTGAGAGGTATTTTTTGGATTGCCATCATTTATTTGAGCCCCAGTAATTCATATGCTAGAGAATACAGACCAAATTAATTGTTTGAAATAACAATCATGGATGACATTTATGATGCATATGGAACACTTGAAGAACTGGAGCTCTACACAGAGGCAATTGGAAGTTTGATATATGCAAGATTAAAATAAATAAAATTGGTTTGAAGATGCAAATAAAAATAATATCGATTTAACTCTATCTTTATTTTTCTCCTATTTCTTTCTCTCAAATTTTCCAGGAACCAAACATAAGCTTTGTATTTGAAATTTGGAAAGGAATTAACTTGGGTACTTGATTTTCAGGTGGGGTATTAACAGCATACATCAGCTTCCTGAATACATGAAGCCATGCTATCAGGCAGTCTTAGATCTCCACAAAGAAATTGAGGAGATGGAAAACATAGAAAGATCTTATTGTGTCCACTATGCAAAAGATGCAGTAGGATTCTACGAACTCTATTGTCCTGTGAATGAAAGAATATATATATATATATATATATATATATATATATATATATATATATATATATATATATATATATATATATATATATATATTTATATATGTTAAAGCATGGTATTCATATTAAACGACAATTGGTATTATTTAACATAACATCAAAACTTGATTTGACATGAGGTCCTCGGTTGGAGACTTCTCTCAGTGATTTGAATATTCATTTGTTTTAGAAAGTCTATAAATTCATTCACTCTCCACATGCAAGTATACCAAAATCGTATAAACTTGAGCTTTTATGAGAGTCGATCAGTTTTACGATATAAACCCTAGCATGATATATTTTCTTGATTGAATCTTTGTCCTAGATACAAAGCTTCGTCCAAAATTACTTGGTTGAAGCCAAATGGTTACATGGAAAATACGTACCAACAATGGAAGAGCACATGGATGTCACCCGGGTAACTATTGGTGTCCCCATATTCACTATCTTCTCTTTTGTGGGCATAGGAGAGGTGGCAAATAAGGAAGTTTTTGATTGGGTGCGACAAAATCCCAAGATTGTTAGAGCTTGCTCTACAATACTTAGGCTTATGGACGACATGGCTTCCCACAAGGTACAATGAAGCAACACCTTTATTTTCTACTTCAAATCAATTTTACTTATTTTAACTCATCAATATAAAGAATTAATAATTCAAAACCTGTAAGTTTCCTAAGCGCTTTTATTTATATTTGATTTCTTTAAAGTTGTATTTGGCTCCCAGAAAATACTAGGGAAATAAAAAAAAATTATTTTCTTATGTTTGATTGTCTAATGAAAAATTTTCTAAAAAAAATCAAATATAAATAAAAATTATTTAAAAACTTTCATATTCTTAAATGATTTAGTCTCTATATTTATGAGTTAAAAATAAATAAAATTGGTTAGTAGCAAATAAAAAATATTATGTTAGAATTTAACTCTATTTTTATGTTTCTTCATTTTTTCCTTCTACTTTTCCCTCATAGTTTCTTTCCCTTGCATTTCCTCAAATTTTATGGGAGACAAGCAGCTCAAATCTTTCATTTTGGTTTGGAGCAGTTAGTGCTAGGGAAAGAAAAAAAATAAGGAAAATGATTTTTCATGTTTAGTTTCCTGTATGAAAAATATAAAAGAAAATCATATATAATCAAAATTCCTCATAATTTCACATTTTTAAATTTCTTAGTTCTTATATAATGAAGAAACAAATAAATTATGTTTGAATGAACATATAAAATTAATTTGAAGTTTAAATGATTTTTTCCTCTAAATTTTCTTTCCTTCCACTTTTCCTCTCTATTTTTATAATTTTCTTTCTTTAGTACTTTCCGGGTTCAGACTAAACAACCAAATATAAGAAAACCATTTTCCTTGACCTTTTCTTTCTTTCCTTTGTACTTAAACATAACCTATATATCAATTTATTTTCAATACCTTATACTACCGTTTATGCAGTTTGAGCAAGAAAGGGGACATATTGCATCAAGCATCGAATATTACATGAAGCAACATTGTGTCTCAGAGCAACAAGCATATGAAGAGTTTCACAAGCAAATCGAGAATGCATGGAAAGATATAAATCAAGAGTGCATCAGACCTACTGTGGTTCCAATGCTTCTCCTTAGTCGTCTACTAAATTTTGCTAAATCCGGAGATGTTATATACAAGGAGCAGAAGGATCTATTAACAGAGCCTGGAGAAGTGATGAAAAATTATGTTTCGTTGCTGCTCATAGACCCTGTGCCAATATGACAGTGGAGATATTGTCACACAAATAAAGATAGTATGCTCTAGCCCCAGCTTATGTTTCATTTCCATGGTATGTAATGTTTGGGAATAAATGCTTTCTGTATTTTGCTTTTTTTTTTTCAGTTGGTGCTAGCTTGGTGGCCTCGTTCTTGTTAATTTGGAATAAACTATATGATAATGATAAAAAAGTACTTTACTCTGTAATGCCGACTTATTGGGTTATGTTATTATAAATAAGAAAAAGGGAAACTTGTGTTTTTCCATATTGATTTGAGAATAATTGTAAGATGATATAAAAATGCAAATGCAAAATGGTTTGATCATAGAAAATAGTCGTGTTTCGTATATGATAGATCACATAGATATTAAAATAAACTGTATATACTATATGACACTGTTCATTTGTGGTAGAACCTCGACTATTAAGGCAGTAATATGTGGAATTTCCAGTCAATGCAAGATTTGAGACTAACCTATTGATGTGAAACTAACTATTTGTATACAGTGATTGAAGTAAGTTGAAATCTAACTTTGCAAGCTCCAATAAAGCTTTAATATGTGAAGCTTCATCTTGGTTGAGGGCTCTGTCCAGCCTCTCCAATTGGTTTTGCGAGTACATTGGCTAGAGACCATTGGGCCAATAGAGATGGACTACAAGCAATGACCATGACTTACAAGGTTGGAGGAAAGTCATGCAAGTTTCAATGGCTTAAGCATGCCACTCTAGAAGCCATATCTGATAAGAAGAATTCAGTGTCCCCCAATGTACAGATTATATTTCAAATCTCTCTCTCCTAATCCTTCCTAACCAAGCCCTCTCCCATCGGACTTGTCCTGGCTTCTAACCGAATTCTCCAAGGTAATTGAGTCCCCCACCAACTTACCCTCAAAAAGGCCACATTATCGCTGCATTCCCTTACAATCAAACATTGACCTCATGAGAGTGAGACCATATTGCTATCCCTATTACCAAAAATATAAATTGAAAAGATGGTGCAAGAACTTCTGCAATGAGGACTGATAAGGCCTAGTAATAGCCCCTTCTGATCATCGAGTCTCTTGGTCAAGAAAGTGGATGGAAATTGGCGATTTTGAATGGGCTACCAATTTTTAAACTGTATCACAATCAAGGATAAATATACAATCCCCATAATTGATGAGCTTCTTGATAAGCTTCATGGAGGCAAAATTCTTCTCCAAATTAGACTTGAAAGTCGTATACCATCATAATCGAGTACACAAGGAAGATGTGCCAAGACCGCTTTTAGGAATACAATGAAGGGCCTTCGAGTTCTTGGTAATATGTTTGACCTCATGTGCACCCTCCACCTTCCAAAGCCTCATGAACAAGCTCTTCCGTCCTCATCTCCGGAAGTTTATCTTGGTGTTCTTTGATGACATCCTTGTGTTCTCACAGACATGGGAGGATCATCTATTGCATCTCTTTATTGTTTTCACTATTTTAAAGAATAACCAATTATTTGCTAAAGAAACAAAGTGCAAGTTTGGCATTTTTCAGGTGGATTATTTGGGCCACATCATTTCAGAACAAGGAATGGCTATAGATCCCACAAAAATAAAAGCTATTCTTAAATAGCCAACTCATTAACCTCAATAAGAGGAATGTGGATTTCTCAATAGCAGGCTATCATAGTTTATCATCATTTGGATGTATTGCAGCCCTGTTAATCAACTCCTATCAGAAGGATTTAAATTAGGTGAAGAGGAGCGGAACAAGCTTCCAATAGTTAGAGGAATCAGCACCCATGCTGCATCCTATGCTTTCCAGATTTTTCACAACATTTAGTTATTGAATATGATGCTAATGGAATCGGAATTGAAGCAGTTCTTTCTCAAAACAATCACCAATAACTTTGCTGTAGGCTTTGAAAGGATTCTGATCATGCATTGCAATTGTCTATTCTGAAGGAAGTATTAATGCATGAATTGAGTTAATTTGAAAATGGCAAATCATATCTCCTAAGCAAACCATTTACATTCCATAGATAAAAAGTAACCAAATATTGCTTGGAAGTAGCAAATCACCATCCCAACCCAGACTCGATGGCTTCCCAAGATCCCTGGGTATGACTATGAAATTGAGTACAAGCGCGGACCAAAAAATCAAGCCGATTACTCTCTATCCCGAGTAGTCGAATTTCAATTCACATCCATTTTCGCACCACGTGCAAATTGGTGGCCAAAATTACGAAAATTTGCTTATGACCCTTTTATAAGAAACTGAGTAGCACACAATCCCTGCATCAACTTGTGCGACAAGATGGGTTTGGTTCAAAGCAACGAAGTCTACCAGGCCCCGCCAGCCTTGCTCAACTGTCGTTGCAGAATTGTCATTCCTCCCCAATTGATGGACACTTTAGGTACAATAAAACTCTCTAGCCAATCAAGCTTAGTTTCTAGTGGCCTAACAGTATAATACTACCTGTCAACAGTACAACACTAATTCCATGAAACCAACCAGGTTACTACAACCATTACCCATTCCCAACTGGACATGGATTGAAGTGTCAAGGGATTTGGTCGAAGGACTACTACCGTCTATTAATAGTCGTACTATCATCATGATGATTGTTGATCGCTAAATCAAATACGCCCATTTTGTTTCCTTAAAACATCCATACACTACAATTACAATTGCTAAAGCATTCATAGTCAATATAGTTCAACTCCACTATATCCCAACATATATTGTCCAGTGATCAAGTCAGGTGTTTATAAGTTCTGTTTAGCAAACGCACTTCCCATGATTACAAGAATTAAGCTTTGCATGAGGTTTAAGTTACTATCACGGACAGGGACGGACGTAGGCTAAAGTAGTGAATCACTTGCACTTTCGCACTTTGGGCCAAAGTGGTTAGATAGTTCATAGGCGGAATTAAGCTCTAATACATCCATCCAGTCCTCCGCAAAATATGAACCCATTGCGACTGTTTACGTGTCCTACCACATTTCCTTCCCATTCTAGGCATACGGTCTTCAAGCGAGATGATGAATACCTCGTGACCAAGACACCACATTTCAGTGACTCCGTCCTTTAAATAGCTTGTCAATAGATGAAATTGTTGAGGATGGTGACTTATAGAATAATACAAGAAGTAATATTTGGATAACTGTCAATCGTAAATCTTGCTGAGTGGATGATCGAGGTCAATGCACAAGATAAAACAGCGAGTTAGGTACGTGAGAGAGCGAACCTTTGAGAATGTCAACAGTTGCGTAAAACAAAGTCAACCTTAGAAATAAAATTGTAGATGGATAAATTTAGCGATGCAGAGAATAAGATGGTAAAATAATATTTTCGACGTAATGTGGTAGAACCTAAGAATGAAACCTCCTTGGGGCAAATCCGAAAAAATAATCCACTATAAAATGAAATTAACGAGAAGATATCACACTGAGATATGCTCACAAATCCTCTCAGTTTACCTACAAGTACTCTCTTTATAGAGTACTATGTTTCTTACCACTTTTCCCGATGTGATAATGGCTATTTTATAATCCTTTCCAAGCTGTGTGATTAAAGAATGATATCTTTGGCTAACATGCTCATCACTCGATACTAACCTTCAAATGCTTTTTATAGACGGATGTTTAAACCTTGAGAAGGATTTGATTGCAAGAAACAAAAACAATTTCCACTGACAAAGAAAATGGCTAAATATTAATCGATCGTATGTGGCGTGGGGTGAAGAAACATCAATTTTTTACCTAAAGCGTGGTTGCAGAAAAATGGCAGCTATAGCAGCCTTCTTAATGGGGATGGAACACTAAATATCAAAACTTATAAGTGGCACAGAATCCACTTTGATGTTGGTGACTATGTGTATCTTAACTAAGCTCTAACCATACTGCCAAACTTATGTCGCTTTTTGTGCTTCTATGAAGTTGGTCCCACGGTTCTTTGGTCGTTACCAAATCATGTTGGTGAAAAGCAAAAACTGTCATGCCTTTCATTCCGAATAAAGCATTCAAACGCAGAAGAATAAATATATCAAAATTCTTACCTCCAGTCATAGCCTTTTCTTCAATCGAATCAGAGAACGAAAATGGGTTGCTCTTCCAAGATCTCCTTTCTCACCACTGTGATGGTGTATTTCGGTGAGAATGAACTTGGGGACCAATACTACAATCGTTTGATATTTATAGGCCTTTGTCCATGCAAAGGAGTGAAAATATCATGGATTGTCGGTTTCAGTAACTGATCAATAGCTTCCATACGGCGTAGGCGTATCCCAAGTGTGGTTGTATATAGACCACACTCTCTTAATGGCGGTGGCAACAAGCTACCATCGACATGTACCAATCGGTGGTCATATATGGACCACAAATTAAGAAAACAGCTACGAAATCTACATTCTCCCAGTTTGGTCCATATGCTCCAATATACCCCTGACTAAAAGCAGAGATACATGAATCATAGCGATAGGTTCTCTAAAAGGAGTATTATCTACCATGTATTACAATGTATCATGTTTTATAATAATCACCCACATATCTTAATGAATAAACCCTATGTTTATTCTTGGCCCATACTTTAATGACATTTCTCAAACAATTAACTGAGTATGCACACAAACATAATGAGAAATATCATAACTAAAATAGAGTTTCATACATTGTCTAATACAATAAAATCCACCAATAGACCAAGTCCCATATAGTCTTGTGATCCTTAAAGTTTGACCAGTGGCATGCCCTTAGTTAAGGGATGACAATCGTAATTTAACTACTTGTGTTCAAATACTTTGTTTTATCTATTATACGCTCTCTTGTGGCTAAATACTTGGTATGATGTGTTTTGTGAAGCTTCCGCTTTTATTGTTATTGGCAAAAAAGCTATGACTCAATTATGCAAATACTGCGCCCATTGGCACGGATATGGAATCCACTTGGGTTCTAAGCCGTAAATGAAACTCTTCATCCGTCGCGCCATGGTGGCCTCAGCTGAAGAACTTCAGTCCCCATAGTGGAAGTAGCTGTGAAGTGCATGGCACCATGATACAACTCCACGTGACATGAAATGTATTATGATGTGTTTGAGTTATGTGAATCAACACGGCCCATTAAAGTTTGAATCTGAATAACCAATTATCTACAGGTTGTAATTCACTATGCATATAAGCATGTATTCAGCGTTCATTGAAGTGTACTTAAAAACTTTCTTCTGACTCTCTGGTATTGCATATCCAAAACTTTGATATCTTCATTTGCTCTAACAGCAAGTGCTATGTCAAAGTGCAGTGAACTTGAATATACATTTATCATGACAACCAGCATATGGCATGTTCTTCATTTGCTCCTTCTCAAAATCATTCAGCAGACAATAAGAGTTCAAAATTAAACACATCCTTTTGATGGGAGCACTTGCTTGGTAGACAATTTTCCATCCTAAATCTCTCTAAAACTCTATTGATATAGGTTTCTTGTAAGCCCAGGACCTAAAAATACATTGTAATCGTCTCTAAAGGAAATTTGTATGCACATAACATAAGAGCTGACACCCATATCTTCATATCACAATGGATTCAGAGAGAAATCGTTTCACCTCATGCATCATTTATCATTGATTGCAAAGTAAAATGTCATCTACATACATTAAAAACTTAAATTTTGCTCAGCCCAACCCATGCAGGTATATACCTTTAGTCCATGATATTCTCTTGAAGCCAAAGGAAGATATCACATCATGGAATTTCAAATCTGGGTGACGAGAAGCTTGTTCAATCGTAGATGGATTTCTTAACATACCAAATGCTCACCTTATTGGGGAGAATCTTGAGTTGTTTCATATACCCTCTTCTCTGGTTTCACCCCATTAAGGAAAGTTGTTTTCACATTCATTTTATTTGCAACTCAAAGTCAAAATGCAACTAATGTGAAATGATATGAAGCGAATCTTTCTTGAATCTGAGAAAAGTCTCATATAATCGATTCCTTCCTTTTGAGTGAATCCCTTGGCTACGAGTGTTGCTTTATAACTATCAATGTTGCCCAATGAGTCTTTCTTTGTTTTATAGACCCATTTACACCCAATGGTCTTCGCCCCATTAGGCAACATAGCAAGGTCCCAAACTCCATTCTTTGCCATAGAGTTCATTGCATTGAACCATAAATCAGATTCATTGCAATTCATGGCATGTGAAAACGTTATCGGATCATTTTCTACTCCAAGATCATTGTCCAATTCTTGTAGATACACAATATAGTCATTTGGAATCGCTAATCTTCTTACTCTTGTAGATCTCCTTAATGTTAGCTCAACATTTCCATTCCCATTCCCATCAGCCAAGGGTGTAGTTGTTTAGCTAGTTGTTCGACCATGCGGTATGATGAGCGACTTGATCCCTACTGAAATTACCGGTAGTAGTTGGTGGATACTCAAACTGATTGGTTATCGCGACCTCATTTGAATAAGGGATGTTTTTGGAATGACAATCAATCTTTCGCAACGTGGGCCCGGTTATTTCTCTTTCAGAAAAGAGATCACTTCCACCAGCTAAGTCATTCTCAAGGAACTTAGCATTCCTTGATTCTGAACCTAAAACATGATGTGGACGGTAAATCACAGCAACCCTTAGACTTCTCGGCATATCCCGACAAAGTATCTACTAATAGTCCTTGGGTATAGTTTCTTTCTTATGGACTATAAGTGCCCCACCTGACCAGCACATCCCCTGACGGCATATGTCTCGAGCTTGGTTTCAAACCTAAATAAAACAATTTAAGTGTTTAGAGACAACCTTAGTTGACAGATTTAATATATACATAGCCTTTTTAAAAGCTTAAGTCCACAAGAATGGTAGCTTAAAGCTACTTAACATGATACGCACCATGTCTAAAGTCTTGTTCCTCCTCTCTACTACCATTACAGTGCGGAGAACCGGCGTAGTGTATTTGATGACTATCCGTGTTCTTGAAGGAACTTAGCGAATGGACGGGTGCATTCATGTTTCAAATGCCATCCTTCCATAATATTCTCACCTCTATCCATTCGGCCATCTTTATTTGATTACCACATTGCTTCTCTTGATACCGAGAGCCTTAAAGTACAGGAAGCTATCTTTGTAGGCGTATAAAGATACATATATCGAGAACAATCATCTATAAAGAAGATGAAGTATTTTGGACCATGAGCATCCATGTCAGGACAACATATATCTGAATGTATGATTTCTAACACGTGGTAGGCCACAAGATAAGAATTCTGGTGAAGAACAGAGGAAAAGGTCAAAATCCAAGAATTCTAATAAAATTTTAAATACTATGAGGAAAAGGGTCACATCGAAAGTGTTTCAAATTTGCGAGGAATAAGGAGAACAAATTTGGGAACAAACAAGGACAGAAATCTGGGAAAATCCGGTGAAGCCAGTGTTGTGGAATCAGATCAGATTGATGGAGAACTTTTGGTTGCGTCAAATGTTGATTTGAGAGCTTGTGAGAATTGGATTTTAGATTACGGTTGTACGTTTCACATGACTCCTAATCGAGGTGGTTCTACATACGAACAATAATGCATAAGGTGCGGTTTTGATGGGTAACAATGCATCTTGTAAGAGAGCGGGTATTAGGACAGTTCGCATTAGGATGTTTGATGGAGTAGTTTGTACTCTTGGTGACGTCGGACATGTTCCTGATTTGAAAGAAATTTCCTTATCTCTGAAAGTACTCTTGATGCGAAGGTCTGACAAATTTGTGAAAGTGGAGTTCGAGATTAGTAAAGGAGCCTAGTTGTGATGAAAGGTCATCAAAACTGACCATGTGCCTTATGTTCTACGGTGTTCCCTTTATTCCTGAAAAATGTTGTTGCATTTCGTTCATTGTCGGATGATATTACGAAGCTGGTATATCGTCTTGGGCACATGAGTGAAAATGATATGGAGAAAATTTGAGTGAAGAGGACTTACAGATGGTCGGGAAAACAAATAAGTTACAATTACAGCGAGCCTTTGCTTTTTGGGAAGCAGACGAGTTCATTCTCTTGAGGAATTCATAAGTGAAGGAATTTTGTATTTATCTACATTGGACCTTTGGGGACATTTCTGAAGTATCTTCTATGGGAGTACTACTTATATGTTAGTGATCGTTGATGATTTCTCACGTAAGGTATGGGTATTCATCCTGAAGCGAGAAAGAGTGATGTGTTTTCAGCATTCAGATTGGAAAGCGATGGCCAAACGAGGGAGGCGGATGAAGTGTCTTCGCAATGATAATGGGTTAGAGTTTTGTTCTAATGAGTTTAACACTCTTTGCAAGAAATAGGGAATTGTTATATATCGTACAATTCGTCATACTCCACAACAGAATGTTGTAGCAGAGCATATGAATAGACTTTGATGGAGAAGGTCAAATGCATGCTCTCTAATGCTCAGTTGTCGAAGTCTTTTTAAGCAGAAGCTGCGTCCACTACATGTTATTTGTCCAGCCAGTTCTCCTCGGTTCTTTATAGTAGAGAAGGCTCTGTGATGCTGGTCTAGTAGTCCCTGCTTTACTTGACCAGTTTGAAAATTTTTGGATTACCTTGCATATACCCATATTTGATAATAAGAAGTTCAAAACTGAATCAATGAAGTGTATTTTCTTGATTTATAAATTTGGTGTGAAAGCTATAAATTGTGAATTATGAAACAAAAATTATTAATTAGTAGAGATGTTGGTTACAGTGAGACTTCCGCAGTTAAGGTCTTGGCTCCTAAAGAGGTAGTGTTGAGGCCAGTGTAGAGTTGATAAAATGGAGTTTGAGTTAGTTTGGTTCCTGATTAGGATGAGGCGGGTGTTCTTGCCAATACGGGTTCTGTCTGACAATATTTTCTTTCAGGAGATAGAGATGAGGACTATTAAGCCACCATAAAAATATTGTGAAGTTGATCTGGTTGCATATGTCTTGAGTGTAGCAAATATATTGAGTCCAGTGAAGAGCCATCCACTTATGAAGAGGCAGTAAGTTGCAATGATTGAGGTAAGGGGATGATTGTTATGCGAGAAACAGCATTATCAAAAATCATTATGATTCACGATTCATTCACGAATCGATTCACGGTTCGGTGGAGTGAACGATCTAACTGTAGTACAAAGAATCGAAAATATGCTTGAATCGAAAGACGAGAATCGCCAGAATGATTCGCGTCGATTTAGCCAATTCTCAACATACGAAATTAAAAATCACGAAAAAAAAAAAAAGACTGAAATACCTAAAAAAACCTTAACCATTGTAGGAATTGAGTTAATGTGGAAGAAACGACTCGACTTTTGGCTAATACGAAGAAACGAAAAGAAAGACCGAGGAAGTTTACAAGGAAGAAGAAAGGAAGCGAGAGTACTTGGCTATAGTTGGAAAAAGAATGATGAGTAGTAACCTTGAACTTGGAGATGATGGCTTAGTTTAGAATTTATTAGTAGTTAATTATTATATGAAATAATTCTATTAGCATTAGTATATTGACAGACTAGTATTAGGATTTCTTTTAACTTCTTTTAGACTTGGTTGGTAACTTTAGATAGTTTATTTGAAAATATTATAAGCTTATCATTTAAACGAATATTTAAATAGCTTACAAAATAGGAATTATATAAAATTACATATATTTTAACTATTATAAAAAATGTAAAAATGAATCTTACGATTCGATTCGATTCTCGATTCTCGATTCACTAATCACGAATTTCGATTCTCGATTCGAATCTCGATTTAACAACTATGGCAAGAAGAGATGGAGTCCCTTCATAAAAATGGGACATTTTTTTTTTTTATCGATAAAAAGCAAATTTATATAGATAGCGAAAAGAACCACTAGAGTACACGGAGTCGTGAAACAAAAGAGAGGAAAGCAAGCAAGCAATAGAAAACAAGAAAACACCCCGAAAAACTACCTACTCCACAAACCAAGTAAAAAAAGTACATAACCCAGTCATTATAATCAGCACTATTCAAGTTAGCCCCGAGTCCATAAGTGGAAACAAAATTAACTTTAATTCTTTGGGGAGGAGGGGACCTCATTCTCGAGCACCGGCTATTCTAACACGCCGGAGATTCCGGAACATGCACGGCAGGCGACCGACCATATTTTCTGCGCTTTTTACCCCGCAACTGACTCCTTGCCGGGCGAAAAGAGTGTGAAGAAGGGCCAGGTGCGGGAGAATTGACTAATCCGTGATTGTGGAAAAAGATCATAACATTTTAAGCGAATTTGCAATGGATCGAGAAGATGATCTGTAGTCTCTCTTCCTCTTCACCGCAGCCAAAGCATTTGTTTGCAAGGACATACCGGCGTTTAATTGGTCCCGAAGTGGGCACTTTGCCTGGCGGCTTCCTGACAAGGAACTCGATTTTGGGGAAACATTTGGATTCCGGACCATGCGGTGAGAAATGAAGCGGGGAGACATCGACCTCTTTGTACATGCTCTTTGAAACCTCTATCCTTGACATTTCTCGAAAACTTGTCCTTTTGGTAAAACGAACCTTTTGATCATGAAGAGTATGGAAGGAATCTAGTCATTTCTTGATCTCACGGTCGTTAAGAAGAGGTCTTAGAAAAGTTGGAGACCAACACTCAACCCCCTCTCTAATGTCCCAGATGTCCGCAACCTTGGCCTCTTTGTTTGTAGCTAGATTAAAGAGAGTGGGGAAACGAACACTCAGGGCCTCCCTACCACACCAAACATCGCTCCAGAAATTGATCCTCCTTCCATCCCCAAGAACAAAGACCGCATTCTGGAAAAAAACGAACCAATCTTTTCTGATTTCCTTCCATAAACCCCAGTCAGCAGCCACTGTGTAAAGGTCATGGTGTACCCGACCCCCAATGGACTCACCAAATTTGCGTGAGATAGCCTTTCTCGAAGCGTTATGATCGTTGGCAAACCTCGACTCCGTTTTACTTGCAGCCAAGGCCTTGTTCGACTTGGAGAAGCTTTTTAAATATCACAGCCTTTTCTCTTTTGAGCACCGCAAGTGGCCCGTTTCACGAATATTTTTTCTTTTCGGGCGCTCCCTCCTGAAAGGCGCCTTTGGATCCTTTCCCGATCGATGCACACTTTACGAGGCATCTGAGAGAAAAGGTAATATATAGGAAGGCGGGCCAGTACTGCATTATTAGCGTGATCCTACGCCCTTGAGATATCTTTTGAGTCTTCAATGACGGGTCTCTTTCGGTATCTTTCTTGTTCGAATCCTAGACCCCGAGAGCCTTGTGCTTTGCTCTGAGAGACCCCAAAATGGGACGTGGGCAAGGGACGGAATCTTCTGACTAACTCGTGCGGCTCCAGTATTAGAAACCTTGGGCCAGTTGGCATAATTTAGCTTTTGGCTAAGTTAATTTTTCAAACCCAGACATAGCCTCGAGCCATCGAATCCAACTTAAAACTTTAGCTGATCGGTCGGCCTCCGCAGATAAAGCGTATCATCGGGCGTAGAGAAGATGGGAAATGGGCATCCTCCCCTCGCCCGATTGCAGCTCTGCTTCACGGAGAGGTAGTTACCGTCAAGCGCGGGTTAATCCATACAACTTAGAGCTTCCATCTGGAATACTTGAAGAGATAAAGGGAGAGAGGGTCTCTTGTCTCGATCCCTGGAACTTGGAAAGAAACCCGGCGGAGGCGGGTTTATGAGGGCCAGAAGAAAATTTGTTAGGATGCACCATTTTATCCCGGTCGACCACAGGCCTCACCAGAGATCCCATCACGCGAACGTCTGAAACTCCAGTAAATCTTTGTCATGGCTTTTTCAATATCCGATTTACAAACCAATCGCATTTTCCTTCTCGGGGGGTAGAATCCTTTAACTTCATTTAGTTGCTCAAGCGGCGTCGAATCGCGTCCCTCGGCGTAAGCATTTGGGACTTGGGAGATCACTGGTCCATGACCCTCTTGATCCTGTTGGCTAAAACTTTGGACAAAATCTTATAAAGGCTTCCCACAAGGCTAATTGGTCTTAAATCTTTGAGATCTTCCACGGTCTGTTTCTTGGGGATCAATACCAAAAAAGTCGTATTTAGGTTTTTGACAAATCTAGAATTGTCATGAAACTCCTTAAAAAAACCAATAACCTCATCTTTCACAAAGTCGGTGAAGGACGAGCTAAGGAAGCCCAGTCGGGCAGGAGCATATCGCCCATTAAGACCGAGAGAAATATGGCATCCCATATTTCATTCTCGAGAGAAAGTTTCCTGAATTGTATACCCGATCCACATCTGGTGAGATCCTAAATCGGGGAAGGGAAGGGGCTCCTTGAGTCGGGCGCGTGAGCGTTTGGAAGCGTCACACCAGGACCTTCCTTGATGTCGGCCTCCTTGTCTAACTTTCCCCAGTTGATCACGAATGCTGTTCATGATTTGCTTTGTGGGTGTTAGCCATCACGTGAGAAAAGCGGGTGTTCTGTCTCCTTCCTTAAGCGAGTCTCTCGACTTACGACGCCGGAGATCTCTTCCATGAGGAATGACTTTTGAACCACGGCTACGGCTTTGACTAGTTCTCGGCTCTTGGTGAAGCCACTGGCAACTCTCGTGATCATCCCGAAAGGATACCTGCGAGGCTTATCGCCCAGTAGTCGACTTTCCCGAAACATCTACATTCGAGCCTTCCAAAATACCTTTCAAGGCCTTTAATTTAAGCGAAGGATGGCGAAAAGGCCCGTAAATGGAGATTTGCCTACCCTTTGAGAATGTCTTTGGAAATCTCATACTTTAACCACATCGATTCGAGGCAGAAGGCGCGGGGCAGGTCGACTCAGGCCTGATCCAATGATAGAAATGGTGGAGAGGCTTGAGGGCCTTAGGAGGCATCTCTGGGTAACCTTATTGCAATGGCTCTCCCCAATTCGGCCGGTGGCTAAATGTCGCGAGACATTGGAGCCAGTTGGGGAACACCCCTCAGTGCAGGGCCCTCCTGGAGAGGTCTCTCGAATCCCGAGATCATTCATGATGTCGGAGAACCTTCTCATGGGTTGGAAATCCTGCCACCTCACATTTCTTTCATTGGAAAGAACCTCGTTGAAATCGCCTCCAGTCGCCGCGGGCTAAATCCGAACCGCCCGGTCGAGCAGGAGCTCTTCCCCAGCTTCTCTTACTGCTTGTTCTCCGCAGGGTAGGTACACCCCAGGTGAAAGCGGTGAAGCCGTCTTGGGGCGTACGAGCGGTGGCGAAAAACTACTGACCATGGAGTCCACTGGCCCGATCTGGCTATTATCCCAAACGATAAGATGCCCCAGCGGATCCCTCGACGCATTCATAAACTCCCGATTCGGTGGCGGCCCGCCCCAGGACTTGAACCAGATTCGATCGACATCTCTTGGACCTTTGTTTCTTGTAGGACAAGGTCAGCCACGTAACTGAGAGGTGCAAAATTACTTTTCTTTTGCCCGGGGGCATTCGCTCCTCAACATTCGAGAAATTTTAAACTTCATTGCTTGTAATAAGTTTCCCCTATCCTCCCCGCCAGCTGTTAATATTATTCCCGTTATAGTTTACCCATAGTAGTCCTCAGTCTTCTTAACTCCGCTCGCTTTGGAGTAATGAGACGCCCTTCCACCATACAATTTTGGGAAACCACTAACTCCTGATAAATTCAAAATCTCCTTTGAAAACCCTTAGTAGGGAATCCACAGGAATTCACTAAATTTTGTCGAGCGTTGCTCCAGCTCCATTACTTAGAGTTTTTCTAACAATTCAACTTGAGACACGCATCTTCCTTTGGCCAACATGAAACTCCTCCCTACGTGAATCGCACGGTATCTAATCCCCGATCACGTGGTGATCGCCTTTGCAAGTGGAACGAGGCCTCCCACGGCGAAAATCCCACAGACGGCGGCAGCAGAGATGGGAATAGGGGGTGAAGCCAGGCATAGGGAACATCATAAATACTGTTCATAGGATTATACTTAGTCTTCTGGGCTGCGACCTCCCACAGAAGGCTCGACTCCTTCCCAGGTTTATGGCATTCCCATCCCATGTCAGCACGGAGGCCAAAATGGTGCGCTAAGCTAAGCCAATTTAGTGACCAGGACTTTGAAAGCGGTTACGGCCGCGACCGGTTCCATACTTGCGTATCCTTTGGCGCTGGAAGCGAGTGGGCTCTTGGAAGGTGCGGCCCGATGGGAGGCCGTATGGAGGAACGAGGGCAAAGGGGCGCCCCAAATAAACCGGGTGATACGGATCACGATACATTGGGCGACCAGTCCACCGAAACCGTTCGGACGAGCCATCGAAGCGGCCCCGAAAAATTTGCCGAATTTGTTGCGTCTCTCTGGACTTGTGATGTGCGGCGCTCTGCGGACTCGGCCCGAGTCCCATCAGTCTCCCGAACGGCGTCGTAGTGATCACTCTCCTCCCAGCGCGTGTGTCGTCATCACCCTCATCCCCGAGCCTTGTATCCACTGGACTCGTCTCTGAAATTCTGGATGAGCACTTAACCTTCCCCCCCGTCTGGATGAAATCCATGGGGACGGAGCCTTGCAGTCGAAACAGCGTGAGGTGAAAGCCATATTACGCGCGACATCTTAAGGTGTCAACCCGGATAGGAGTTTTCAGGGAACCTTTTCAAACATTTCTTGCGTGCTTTTGTCATCTCTTGGTGTTCATGCATTGCGCATCGGCGTTGACCCTCTTCTGCTGCTGTTCCACTTTATATCGTTGCTGTTCCTGCGTCCATGATCCTTACTTGAGTTCGTCTGATAGTCACATCTTGTTTGCGGAGCCTTTCGCTCCACAGGCCTCCTGCAGTGGGGTTCGCCGTACCGGTTTTCATCAATCTCCCCGCCTTGCTGCCCGAAGAGTGGTATGATAGATACTCCCCATGGGCCTAACGCTTTTCTCCCCTAGGCTTATTGTACTTGGACCCTCAGCACTCTTGGATCACGGCGTAGATCCTTGGCGCGACTCCCTTAGTTGAGGCCCAGTCTTTCGCCCGACGGATCACACTTGCGTGGGGTTAATCTGCTTCCACTTTCTCCCCCTAATCCCCATACCATTTTGAAATTCATACATTTTCTTTTCCCTGGCTGATATTTCATAGTACGTCGGCCGTTTTCCGATACGCTTATTGCTCCACAGTTTCCCAAGCTTCAGGCAGTTCACTTCCCTATCCCGTCTGCGTAGCGATTTCTTTGCCCTTGCGGATTCGAAAAAATCCTTTGGCGCGTGCTTCTCGATCATCTTCCTCCCCTGCGTCAGCTGGATCTCCAATAGCTCTTGCTGCTTTTCACGATCCTCATGCAGTCGATGGATCTCCGCCATATTTGTCTTGCACCAACCCATCCGCTGATCAGTTCAGTATTAAAAATTGACTTTGCTTTGGTATTTATTTTGACCAATATTCTTGCCAGGAGAAGATCGGTTTTGAGGTGTTCCTTCATCCGTTGCTCTGACTCACGGCTATCCTTTTTTGAATTTCTCCGATCCGGATGTAGAGGCCCCGCATCTTATCCAGGACTTCTTTTTCTTGATCTGCATTCCTTTGCAGCTTTGAAGGCGGGGACCACCATTCCCGTTGCATCACTCCGCCTCTGAATCCACGCTTAGTTTCTTCACCAACCCGTATAGCCTCTTACGTGATTGAAACCATGAAAAAAGGTTACAGTTTAGAGGGTGAATGTGATCGCCCCGCCCGACCTCAGACCCTTTGTAATCACCACCTCGATCATTGTCTGTGGGTTCTTTGGTAGTACATTCCATTCGACCATGAGTATTTTAATAACCGAGGGTCTCCTTTTGAATTTATACTCCTTATATCCACCCAGTTGTCTCACGCACTACCTTCCGAGGACTCGTTAATTTCATAGATATATACGAGACTACTCACCACTTTTGTTTATGGGTTTACCCTTTGGAAAATGTCTTTCTTTGCTTTTCATATCTCCTCGACCTCGCCCCTTATTGTAGCTTTAAGGGGCTTTCTCTAACATAGTCAGTAGTTTATGACCATTACGCCCGAGGAAAACAATGTGTCTTTTGAGTCCGGATCTGTGGCCGACGGAGGAGAAACGCCCATGCTCATTTTTCCTCATCTCCAGACTGTATCTCCTTCTATTTTCACACCATCCCAAATAAGCCATTGTTCTTATGCATCCACTCTGAGCGATACCGCGCTCTTGGTAAAATTTTGCCCTTCTTCTCTGGCAGTATCCTGACGTCCTCCCTGTCGGCGGCTGCATTGCCAGCCTGCCGCCGCCTTTTACCGCTTCCTCTATCTCGAAAGATTTGGGTGACGGAGAAACATCTCGCCTCCTCGTCTGAAAATATATCCCACTTGCAGTTTATTTTCCCTCCACCTCAAATCATTGCGATGCTAAAAATGATGGGATCAAAAGACTGACACCTAACTATCGAACATCCGCTTTCCACACTTCTTTGGGAGAATGGCAAATAAGATAGCATAAATAGGTGGCCCCTTAGACATGGTAAAGATTTAAGGAAGAAATCCATTTAGTGCGAATGGGTGTTGAGAAGAAAGAAAGGCACAGGGAGTTGAGAATGCGATGCGAGTGAGCCAAGGCAGATTGCTAAAGGTTACAGTCATATTCCAAGTGTTGACTTCACATATGTATTCTCTACAGTGGTGAAGCATAGCTCAATTTGAGCTTTGCTTGGGATTGTGGATTTTCATGATTATGAGCTTGAGCAGTTGAATGTGAAGACTGCATTTTTACATGGGGAGCTTAAGGAGGACATCTATATGATGCAGCCAAAGGTTTTATAGTTTCAGGTAAGGAGGACTATGTTTGCCTAGCAGAATCTCTTTATAGTTTGAAATAGTCTCTAGACAATGGTGAGATTTGATTCATTCGCGATCTACTTAATGATTTTAAGAGTAGCACCAATAGTTGTGTCTATTTGAATGATCTGATGATGAGTCACTTTTGTATCTACTCTTATATGTTGATGACATGCTAATAGCAGCCAAGAAGAGATAAGCACCGTAAAAGTGCAACTTAATAATAAGTTTGAGATGAAGGATTTGGGAGCAGACAAGAAGATGCTGGGATGGGGTCGGGGATAGAGTAGCGAAAATTATCCTTGGAGTCGAAATGATATATTGAAAGGTGGCCCTTCGAGTTGACATGTAGAATGCGAAATTTGTTACTACTCCCGCTTCATGACTCATTGGACTTTCATCGCTCCTTTGTCAGCAGTCAAAATGAGGAGGTTGACTAATATGCAAGTACCATATTCTAGGGTTGTGGGTTCTTTGATGTATGTCGCCTGGTGTGTTCACGTCCGAATTTGGCTATCTGAAATCAGTAAGTCAGCGGAGTACATGGAAAACCTGGTAAGGAACATTTGAAAGCAATTCAGTGGATCATGCGATACTTGCATGGATCAAGTAGTGTTTGTTTGCAGATTGGTAGGACTAGAGATGGAGTTGCAAGGTATGTCGATTTTTATTATGCTGGAGATCTTGATAAGAGGAGATCCCTTACAGGATACGTGTTCACCATTGGAGGTTGTGCTATTAGTTGGAAAGCTACTCTTCAGTCTACAATAGCTTTGTCAACTCTGATGATAATGACGATTCTGAAAGTAAAGAGGCCGCACTGGTTGAAGGGATTGTTTGGGGAATTAAGTGATCAGTTGTAGATCAGTGCATTGTTTTGTGATAGCTAGAAAGCTATATTTCTCACCAAAGATCAGATGTTTCATGAGAGGAAGAAGCATATTGATGTGAGGTATCATTTTATGCGTGAGATTATTGATCGTGGTGACATTGTGAGTAATGTCGGAACCTAAGACAATCCTGCAGATATGATGACTAAATCCTCCTATAGCCAAGTTTGTGCATTGTTCAAACTTGGTAGGACTTGGTTGCTGAGTTTTGGCCTATGGGGCTTTGTTGTGGAAGAGGAGTATGGTTTTGATCTTGTTTTGAGATATGGAGTTCATTGGCATTTTCTGCTTATGATGGGAATTCATGTCAAGGTGGAGATTGTTGTTTTTTGTGACCCGAATTTGGTTTTGGGCTTATGTTCGACCCGAAGGCCCACGGTGCGACTTTTGTGAAACAAAAAAATTGAGAAAAAATGGATTTGTTGTGGTTTTGGGTATGGACCTTTCTGCTTGGGTATTTTCGTTATATCAACACATTAGGGTTTATTCCCAATTCGTTGTACTTTGTAATTTCTCTTAGATTTATAGTGATGTTTTCTTATCTGCCCGTGATTTTTCCCTGTCCTTGTAAATTTGATGTTTTTTCTTTATTTCGTATTTCTTTATTGTGCCATTGATCCTAACATTAACTTTTGAAAAACTAATGAGAAAATTTAATTCAAATTCTTACATTCTTAAAAAGTTCACTGTTATAACACCGACTCCTAGCCACTAATCAAATCAAATACAAATTAAACCCCAAGTCTAAATGAAATAAATGGGAGACAAATATCAAAACCACTAAAACTCCAAATTCACTTTACTTCATAATTTTTCCCCGATCATGTGACGAATGCAAACTGGGTTAAACATCAATAATAAGAAAAAAAAAAATAGATCGATAAATATGATATTAAAACTAAAATCTAACCTGACAAGACCAGATTGCAAAAGTTTAATCAAACCATCTCTAGAATTTTCAATCAAATCATGGCAAACTCAAACTGACTGTCACGCCCTGAATTCTAAGCAATCCAAAATCTGACTCGTGATCCCAAGTCAACAGTTTGACCTTAAGGGTTTTCTAATCCAAGCTGACAGTTGAATTGTGTTTTTTTTTTTGCTTCGCATTTTATAAAGTGGAAACTCTACTAATCAACATACCAACCAAGTTGATTATTACAAATATCTACAAGAATCTTATTTTAAAGAATTTCAAATCGAATTTTACAAATAACGACACATAATTTAGATTTCTAAAAATACATACAACTACTTGTCTGAAGTCAAAAATAAAATAAATTAATTAAAAGGGACAATCCTTATTATAACTTCCTGTAGCTTTCTAGGCACCTTGGTATAGTCCTTGCTCTTCTTGTGCTTTTCCCCAAACTATCTCTACATCTAAAATATTTTAGATAATAAAGGGGTGAGCATTTCCATATTGCTCAGTAGGGTGATTCACTCCCAATGGGGTTAAGTGCTAAAGTTCAATATTTAATGATTAACACAACATAAAAACTTACAATATACCACACTTAATCCACACAATCTCTCGTCACATAAACAGTTGAATAAAGGGTCAAAGCTAATCTAATTAAATAAAATAACATAAGAACTTACACACACACACACGTACATCAACACATCATCAAACAACATTTCACCAAATTCACACAATTTTACACACTTTCGCATCATTGTATATAGTTCACACAATACACAATTTAAACAGGTCAACAAATCATCAACATAATACATACAATTCACACAAATGAAATGTAATGATATGAAAATGAGAATCATGCAGAATCATGAAATGTATTCTTATTTTCGGGCTGTCACTGAATGATATGCGTCCATACGCTAATACACTCCCCACTCAAAGTCATCCCGGGGTAAGCTTTTGGGTCTTTCGCCCTAGGGATCTTCCTCCCTTCTTAATTCACCTCTCACGGGCATTCGTCGTTTCTCATTTCCCTTTTCTTTTCATCTTTGCCCTCCTCAGGGCTTATCAATTTCGCATAATCATCTCTTTATAAATAATCATGAATGTGATTGAACACAACGCAATTTATTCAAATTCATTTTCCAATTCAAATCACAATCTTGGATAATATAACAAACATCTAAATATACAACCATATTCAATTTTAGCTCAATTCTTCCATTCTTTCTTATACCAATATAACATATGCATGTGTTGTTATCAACAACCACTCAAATCATTCATCCACGTTTCAAGGACAACTCAATAATCATAACATTTCACATAAGCAATCCTCTTTCTCCATGTAAATCATGACATCAACAATACATTTTCATATACAAATCTCACGTCATCCCCACTATTTTCATCTTTAGAGTCATCAACTAATATTCATTCATTCATAATAACAAAAAATTGCATCACAACATATTCAATAAAGTCCAACAATTTACACCACGATTTTCCTTCCAATTGTGTCTTTCCAAATATCATATAAATCAAAGACATACTATGATTCATTCTTCATATAATTTATTTATTACGACTAATCAAATCCTTGACACACTACGATCATTTTATTTTTTTTTGTTCTTTTCACATCTCCAAATATTTATACTAAAGTTTACAATTTCCTTGTACATCACAAAACTATACCAAGAAATATCATCATACATTCTCATCAATTCCACCAAGGTCTAGATACTTTCAATAATCCTTGCAATTAGATAGTCCTTTATTTTATTTTATTTATTTATTTATTTTAACTTTTATATTTAAACTACTCAAAAGAATTTGTTCCACATGCTTCAAGACATTCAAAACAATGTACATACAAATTCTTATCATTTTCATATTCATATATTTAAAATTCTTAAATATTAACATTGCTATTTCATACTCAATAAACAGAATTCTCAATGCTTCCCCAGATTTTCCCTACGATACAATACACATCAATTCTCATCTTCTTTTTTTTTTTATTTATTCATTTATCAAGATATATATATATATATGTCAAAAATCTCAATCCATTATTAATTCAAATCAAATAAATGAGTTCCCATGATAAAGGGATTATTTTTAAAACATCTCAACCCACTTAGTCCTTTTTTTCATACTCGATGTCTAAAACTGGAGTAGCCCATATTATCATTTCTACTCAATTGAATAAATTCCCAACACTAAACAAATATTTCAACAATATTACTTCATCTTTAAATAATGTGAATATCAAATCGGCATATTCCTCTCAGAGTGTAAAAATGACCAAAACACCAATTCTGACAATCCATAAGTATCAAACAACTCAAAGATCATCCAACAATTAATACAAAGCATATATTAACACCTAAACAAGATTCGCAGTTTGTATTATAATTAAAAAAAAACTGTAAAAGTTTTGAGTTAAATCACTACCTTATATGCAAAGAATCTAGCAGATTGGAAATGAAATCCGACTTCATGCGAATCTTTATGTTTAATAGAACATCTTCTACTCAATATTTCCGTGAGAAAGCAGAGATCGTTTGACAACTGAATGTAATGAAAACTGTGACCCATTTCTTCCTCTTTTAATTGCTTTCCCTCTCCCCTCCTTTCACTTTTTCTTTTTGTTTTCATTTCATTTTAAAGTTTAAGTAACCTTCATACATCCTATTTAAGCTAACCTTTTTATTATTAATTTATTTATTCTTTTTTTTCTTTAATTTTGATTTTACTTTACCAAAAACATTAAAACTTTATCTCTTTACCTTCTTTTTTTTATAAAAAAAATAACTTTAAATATATTCCCAAAGGTCATATGTTATTATTATTTTTGGTTATCTTATCTTTTGTAACATTTATACTATTTTTTTATTCTTTGATTATGTAAATCTTTAATGAAGATAAAAATATTTGAATGTCTCATAATCTTATTATTATAAACTTTATCATCCATGCCCTTTTATAATAACTTAAAACTCTTATTATTTATTTCATTTTTATGATTATAAATTATATTAAACATAACTTTTACCTTATGAAATATTACCATATTTTAATTAATTCTACTAAAAAATGTAAGGATAAAAATATATTTAATATTAAATAAAAAATATTTATTTATTTGCTTTAGAATTCAGGCTCTGAAATTTGCTTGTTACTTATGATACAACATATTTTCAAGCGTGGCGTTTGACCAATTTTTTCTAAAATTTTTCCTAATTAGTTTTGAACATATGGATTTTCGTTATTCTCTTTGACTATTTGACACACAATTTTGTGAAGACTTTTCTTATCTTCAAATCTAACGTGTTATGTGAAAACCCGGGTGTCACACCAAAGGAGGTTAAATTTAAATTGGAGAAAAATGAAAGATTATGAGAAATGAAGAAGAAAGATTACATCAACTGGACTCAACTCGATAAGACTCTCGCTCTCTCTCTCATGTTTCTTTCAATCGGTGCATGGTGTAGTCTCCTTAATTCTCTTAGTTATCGGATCGTCGGAGCATGAACCTGCTAGCAAATACCTACAAAACAAACAAAAAAACGACAGTGGTGTGCCCGCCGCCTCTCCGATGCCTAAGTTAGATTAGGGAGCCAAGAGAGTGAAAGCGTCAGTTGACTTAGTATGGAATGTCGTACCTTTGTTGGTGTGATTCCTTTCTAGTTTTATGGAGGAGGAGAAAGATCCGCTTTTCATGGAAAGTAAATGATTTCCTCCTAAAACGGAAGGTGAAGGTAGCGCTTTGTTCGCGCGTTATGAACTGTTCTTCCTTTTAAATAGCTTTGTCTTCCGTGTCCTACGCCCCCAGAAATGTTTGACCACCCTCATAGAGGTTATATGAGTGATTCATGGGAGGACGCACATTCTAGTCAAGGGAAGTCAGCGGGTCGCCTCATTAAGGATGGTGGCCGTGGGGCTTGATAGTATAAGGAAGTGTTGTTCGCCTCGTTAAGGATGGCGGCCAGGCGGGAGCGATGTATCGAGAAGCATTGTCCTATCAGGCGGAAGGATGTTTGGGCTGGCTCGTATCAACGCGTTGTCTCACTGGTAGGGAAGGATGTTTGGGCTTGAACAGTAAATGGGCGATTAGGCCACATGTTTGGATAGCGTGTTGTGGGCTTTAGCCCTCGAGGTATGTTCTTGGAGGCGGGGCAAGAACCCGTAGTACCCACAATGTGTGGCGTGACTCGGCATAGGATGTCAGTGAGGTCCTCTTTTTTTCCACGTATATACTTTAAGCTAGTTCATTCATATAATGTTAAACAATTAACTTGTGTTATGTGCAGTGCATTGGTTACAAATATATATACAAGCTCCATATGGAAGTGTTCATCTCTGATCGTATGTTGGTTTACAAATTTCATACAAAATAGACACAAGGTCTTCAGGTGGGCACTGATAGCTATGTGGCCTTTGACTGCTGATGTGGATGGCCTGGTCCTCTGGTCTCCTCTTATGTACCTACACGGATTGAACACTTTTACGCTTAGTGGGAATTAATACACATGGATGACCTCTATTAAAGATTAAGCACAAAGCTATTCAAATGCATATAACACATGTGCGATTCTGATTCTTATCATTTCTCATATATAAATACTTTTCATAACAAGTTTCATTTCTTATCATCTTCCATATACTTTTCATGTCATCTTGTACTTTCTTCTTGTTCCTTGTAGCGTATCTTATCATCATAACAATGTTATGCTTCTCATATCATGTCATATATTCTACACATTTCCTTTGCATATACATCATTTCTTTTATGTTTCTTACGCATAAACCTTAGAGAGAGTGATCTGACCATGAGGGCATTGTTGTTTTCTTGTATGAAGCGTTGGTCATGAGGAACTGGTATTTATGTCATTTGTGTAAAAACGTTGGTCCATGAGGGCGAATGCGTGTGATATATGCCGAAGGTATCATCATTTTTATGCGAGACCGGTGACCATCCATGAGGGCCGGGTATTTGTGGTGACCCTTCAAGGGCCAAGTGATGTTGGGATCTATGTCTCATCGACGAATCGACCTCGATATCGGAACTTGTATCTGCTGCGGACTTATTTTTCCCACAATAGAGGCATGCCCATCTATCCTACTGCAGTTCTAAGCGGACAATTAATATGTATTTTATATTCAGTATATATCGTATTCCCGAATAATTATTGCCATTCGATATTCATATAGGATATATAAATATAATCATTTATTCATATCTTTGCATTTTCATATCTCGTTGTATGTATAAATAACCATGCTTACCATGTATGCTTTTGAAAATTTGTTATAAATTCATAATAGGACTAACTATGATTGCATAGGACTCTTTTATTTTCATGATTTCTGGAACTAATATAAGTTCCATTTTTATCAAACTATCCAATGGATGGATTCTTGACTGTTAGGATTTCCATAGAGGTCAAGAACACCCGAATCGGAGTTCGGACGAGGGAGATATGACCTTCCGGAGTTGGAGGTCATCACGTGAGCAGATCGGCGGTGACTGGATTGGCAGGTTGACCTGGAAATTGTGACTCATCTATCCAGCTTCGTTCAGGCATCTAATATATTCCTCAGGCATATGGGTGGGTTCTTGACTCAATGGAGCTTTCATAAAGTCCAGAACACGAATCGGAGTTGAAGCAGAGGAGATATGACCTTAGAAGTTGGAGGTCATCTGTGATCGATCTTGACGAGCTGCTGCTTTGAAATGACAGAGCTCAGTCTAACACCTCAGTCTTACAACTAATATCTTCCTCAGGCATATGGATGGATTCTTGACTCGATGGGCTTTCCATAAAGTCTAAGAACATCCAAATCGGAGTTCAAACGAAGGAGATATGACCTTAAAGTTAGGAGGTGTATGCGATCGATCTTGGCGAGGCGGCCTGGATTAATGGCTGTAGTGGCGAGCTCGAATTACAACTTTTCGGTCTGAAATCTAATATCTTCCTCAGGCATATGGATGGATTAACCCGGCTCGATGGGCTTTCCGCCGAGTCGAACACCCAGTCGAGTTCAAATGAAGGAGATAGGCCTTAGAAGTTGGAGGTCGTGCGCGATTCGAGTCGCCCAGCCAGGCGGCACAGGCCCATGAAGTGCATAAGTGACGACAGTCTAACACCTCAGTCTGACAACTAATATCTTCCTCGGGCATATGTATGGATTCTTGACTCGATGGGCTTTGCTTAGGGTCCAAGAACACCGTCGGAGTTCAAGCGAAGAAGATATGACAACCAGAAGTTGGGTGTGCGATCGATCTTGACGAGCTGACACGGATTGACAGCGAGCTGCACTGAAGTGGCGAGCTCAGTCAACACCTTAGTCTGACATCTAATATCTTCCTCGGGCATATGGATGGATTCTTGACTCGATGGAGCTTTCCATAGAGTCCAGGCACCCAAAATCGGAGTTTAAGCGAAGGAGATATGACCTTAGAAGTTGGAGGTCATGCGGGTGGAGTCTTGACGAGTTGACTGGGTAGTGGTAGCTGAGTGACGGCTCGGCTCTGAGACGGTGAGCTCTTCGAGCAGCTAAGCTCTGCATGTGAGTTGGGCTCTCATGACGAGTTGAGCTCTTGAGGGCGAGTTGAGCTCTTGAGAGCGGTCGATGACCTACATTTGACGACCTGTGGTGATATTCCTGCCCGTTTGGTATTCGGAGTAAAGAAGACCATGGCAGTGAAGTCAAGGTGAGAAATTAAAGCCTAACATCAATTTTATTGATGTGGCTACAATTCTCGAAAGGACTCTAAATTCTCTTCTTTCTGGCCCAAAACCAGTTCTAAAATTAAGGTAGTTGGCCAGATTAGCGAAGCCCGGCCCAGAAGCCAGGAATTTTAATTTGGTGACCTCGATAAGGACTGTATTAGTACAGAGATCTAAGAACCTGAAATTCAAAAGCCTAAATCAAGCTCAAGTGTTGGCTGGTTACAATTTATCAAGAAGGACTTCAGATTCCTTTGTTATGACCTAAAACTAGTTCTAGTTAAGCTCATGATCGACTGAGGATTTTCTTGGTTTGTACACAGCTTCAAACCCTTCACAAAACACATATCTAGGATCCTTAGAGCTCTTCTCAACCCCAATCTAACAGAAAAGTTAGAATTTCAAAATTGAGACATGTATCCAAATTCCAAATTTAGTAGTTCCATACACCTTGAAATCTTCTTCCTTAACCTTGCTTTTCTTCTCTCTTCTCTCTTGTTAAGTATTTGCTCTCCTTTCTCCCAAGACCAAAAATGAGATATTTATTTTGATCTTATCCTTATTTCACTTTCTAGTCAAAGGCTTCCTCCCTCTCGCTTTAAGCCACTTGTCTATTTAATTTTCATCCTTATTTCATTCTAGTATCTTTCTTTTATTACTCTTTGGTCCTCGACTCTCTATTGCTCTTGATTTAACATGCATATTTCTACTTTGGCATATGAACATTAAATTATGACCTTTGAATTAAACTGAATTAGTAATTTATTAAATTACCCTTAAGTACATTGTATGTCGTTCAGTTCCTGTATTTCTTTTTATCTTTAATTTATTTAGGATAAATATGCTATTACTTTTATTATACCACAAACATGTTCGAAAGCGCTGAGGTATAATTTGGGAGTGTTACTGATACCCCATTTTTTCCAGTGGAAGGGCTTTCTTCCCAAGTGGGAAAATAATGGTGTGTTCCAGATGACCTTTTAGGAAATTTCCTATTTAGATGTGCATTTAATGCATCTTGTGGTGATTCCTATGAAGGGATAGGGTCTTCCTAAAAACGTATTGGGTGCATCTTCCTTTGTACCTCAGATTGGTCTTTTGCTTCACGGTGAGCTTCAAACATGGTTAGATATCGTCGGGCGTTAAGCAGTCTTTATTACTTTTTGATGGCTTTATGGGAAGACTTGATGAGGGCTTTGATGTGATTTTCAACTATGGATCGGGCGAATGTCACGAAGTTGTCTTCGGGTCATAGCCGCGCTTTGGGCGAATGGGACATTTGATTTTATAGCACCATCCATACTTTGATGTAGACGGTTAAAGTGTTAACCACACTTTCGGCCCAGCGGGGCTTTAATTACTCTTAGCCGTCAGGGCTTTATGGCGAACCAGCACAGGTGTGCCACATTGGGTCGGACGGGGCTTTAATTATGTTAATGCCGTGGATGGTGAACGACAAGTGTTGGCAGCTGGCGGACGGGCTTTTAATTATCGTATCATCCGGACTTTATGTAGACGGAGTAGAGTGTTAACCTGCTGGCGGGGCCAGGGCTTTAATTATATTCGTCATCAGGACTATGATGTAGACAAACTGGAAATTATTAACCACATTGGGGTGACGTGGCTTTAATTATCTGGCGCCATCAGGACTTATGTAACATAAAAATACCCTAGAATTTTACTAATAATTTTATTATATATTACAGGTATGAGTTGGGCAAACTTAGGTTTTTCAGGAAAATTGATACATTGACAAATTGTGAAATGTAAATTTAGTGAACCCATAAATTGTGGTACTATAACAAGGATGAAGTGGGGGAAATTTCCATAAGGGATATAAATATCATAAAGGAGTAGAGATGGGCCTTAATAGAGAAATAAAATAAGTTGATTTGCAATATTTAAGTGATCGAGGACCTTTTTGAAATTAAGAGGAATTATGGGAGTATAAAAAGAGGAGATAAAACCAAAATTCACCGATTTGGTCTCGATTTGCCACAGCAAGCGAAGTAGGAGAAAGAAGAGAGCAAAGAAAACAAGAGGAAGAGAGAAAGAAGAGGAGGAGAAGACCAAAACCAAGGTATGTTTTCAACTTGGGATCAAGTGTATTTTGATTTCCTAAGGCTTTGGTTTGGAGAATTGTCCTCCTTTGTCTAGGGTTTTTGTGGAAAGATCACATGAACCCTTAAATTGTTGAGGTTATGTGGGTAAAACCCCAAATGGTAGAAAACAAACATGGAATCATCAAAATTATATGATGTTTAGAAAAATTGATGGACCTTTGGGTAGATTCATAGGATTTTACCTAGGGTTTTGTGGTATGAGGTTAGAACCCACCGATACAGTGTTTTGAAGTTGTTTTTGATATTTCCATGATGATTTTGAGGGTGGGATGGGGAAGTTATTTAAGGAGGGTGGTATCAAGAAGTAGCAAAGCAAATTTGGACAATTTCAGGGAACATGTCACCGTGCAATTATAGAGTGCTGTGGGGGTGTCTGCATTACACCCGCGAGAATTTGACATGTCTGCGTCTGAGTCCAGACATGTCTTGGAAATTGCATGCCCGATGATGCAACATGTCAGGGTACATGTGAATTTAAAATGACCGGATTGTGTGGTTTTGCGTATTGAAGCCTAAATTCATACAGTTAGTATAGGAACCTAAGAAATGAATAATGGGGTTCGAATAAGAATGAGACTAAGTCAGCGTCATAGTACCTCTGGCAAAGGCAAAGTGTTACTTAGTATGATTAATTGTTTAACCACTAGAGTGAATAAATTTATGTATTGACTAGGTGTGAGTGAAGGCAACAACACGACCTAAGTTGATATCGAAAAGGAAAGCAGGAATCGATAATTGGTTTTGTTCTATACTTGTTCTTTATTCTAGTTATTCTCTCTACCACGTTCTTTATTCTCATATTGCTCTCACATTTGCGAAATATACATATATATCGATTCGAATGATTAGTATATGAAGCGTTTGACGAATATCTTGCATGTCGTGTATTTGAGCCTAAGCGCATTTATTATAAAAGTAAATTGATTTGAAGCGTATTGATGAGATGACCCGACATGACGGGATTCATGTTGAATTAAGTCATGAGGTAACTATATTTAATCAATACGAAATCGCATTGCTACTGAATGACAAATAGGACAGGATTCACCAAGTGAATCTGTCGTGAATGTCGAATTCTATAGCCATGAAATGGTAATTGTTAAATGGAAACCACATTGCTACTGAATAGCCAGACGGAATGAGGTCCCGGCAAGCCAGATACATGCGTGAATGTCTAATTCTATAGTCATATGTGAAATGGTAATAATGAGTGTGACACATTGCTCTTGAATGACAAACGGGACGGGATTCACCAAGCTGAATCTTATCGTGAATTAATAAATTCTATATGCATATGTGAAATCCTGGCGAAAAAGCGAAACGATGGTATTGAAAAGTGTATTTGTATAAGTATCATTACATTACAACGATATTGTATAAAGGCATTATTTTGATAAATGCATGGTTATATGAGCGAAAATGGAATACATAAGCATATAGAACCACTAAGCATGAAAATGCTTAGCGTGTTGTTTTGTCGATCTGGTGTAGTGATTGACATTGAAGCAGATCCGAATCGAGGAGCTCGAGTCATAGAGAGGAATTCTGGAGTATGCTCAGTCATATGCGATACTCATTTCTTTGAACATTGACATTTTGTAAGCAGTTTGAACTACGAATCGAGTATTTTGGAAAATGCATTTTGCTAAATGTAAAGTGTTATGAGTCTTTTGAATGTGTAAATGTTTATGGGCTTACCCAAAATAAATCGCCAGCGAAATTATAAAATCTAACATGAATAACGCACAAGCGAATGTATTGATAAGATAATTGAAAATGTCGGAATGTAGAACTCAGGCTTGGATCATGATTAGATTGATCGAGGGTCGAGTCCGCGGCCCACTTTTGAAAATAAAAATTTAATAAAGCGATAACTAAAGGATTTGATTAATGACCGACCGGGCGTCCGGCGGGGTTTGGTTGGACTCGCCCGGCCGGGTCAGGCGAGCTGGGGTCGCTACTATATGAACCGGCTAGGTGTGCCACACTTTGGCGGATGGAGCTTTAATTATATTCGCCACATGGACTATGATAATGAATTAATAGCTAGGTGTTAACCATCTTGGGTGGACCCGGGGCTTTAATTATATTGTGTCATCCAGGACTATGATGTGAACTTGACTAGGTGTTAACCACGGCTGCTGTGAGACGGGCTTCAATTATCTTTGGCATGTCCTCCAGGACTTTATGTGAACCCATTGGAGTGTGCTCACCTTTGAGCGGACGGGAACTGATTATATAGGGTCATGTCCGGACTTTGAAAGGAGCCTTGCATGAGTAGAAAGATAAAGGCAAAGGATGTATGAAGATTGACTAACTCTTTATTGATAATACCTTTTAGGTGTGTAGCGTTCACATTACAAGTGCGGGTGTTACGTCTGGTTGTCTAATGCATATGATCGGACTCACTGCTCAGTTTATTATCTGATCCTTCCCGGTTAGGTTGGAACCTTGGTAGTTGGGTCGGCGATGTTTTCAAAGACCTTTCTTAGGACCGGGTCACCCAGTTGGAGCTCGGGCTTCACTCTTTTGTTGTAGGAATTTGCCAAGCGACGATGGTAAGATGCTATACGGACCGCTGCTGACTCTTACAGTTCATCGACCACGTCTAGATCCTTGATTACTAACTCTGCATTAGTCTGCTCGGGCACAACTGTTCGGAGTGTGGACATACCAATTTTTGTAAGGATTATAGCCTCCATCCCGTAAGTAAGTGTAAAGGGGGATATACTGTTAGTCGTGGCTTGATAGTTTTATCAGCCCAATGCCAGGGAGTTCATTAACCCATTTCCTTTAGCCAAAATCTACTTGGTTTTTCAAAAGTGGGTCAGTAAGTCTTGTTAAACTACCTTTGGGTCGATTTGCTTTGGGGATACGAGGGGGTGGAGTACAGATTTTTATTTTTCCAGTTCACAGAGGAAATTTTATGTGAACTACATTTGTCAGAATTGGGGCCCATTTAATCGGATCTGATTGCCGGGGTATCTTAGGAATCGGCAAGCGATATGTTTCAAGACAAGCCCAGTGGCGATCCACAGTCGCTTGATTGATCACGAAGGCCTCGACACATATACATTCTTGAAGTAGTCGGTGGTTGGGCCGGGCGGGTGGGTACTTGACCAGGCTATATCAATTCCCCGTTAGGCCCGAGCCCGGGCTTGAGATGGAGATTAAGTCTGGAATTTGATCGAGATGGGGTTAGTCATTGACAATGGTCCACATCTCTTAACATAATCGATGGCGTCGGACTTCATGGTTGGCCAGTAGTACCCGAATGAGTCTTGTGTGCTAGAGTTCTCTGCTTTGGATGATTTCCATAAATCCTCATGTAATTGACTGACCGCATTACTAACCCGTGTTTGGGGTCGAAGCATTTAGTCTGACCCGTCAGAGATCGTTTGATTGCCCGTTGTAGGAAAACTGGTCGATTAGATTTGAATCTTATCGGCCTTGTCCTCTCATTAGGGAGTTCTCCGTCTTGATATCTGTACTATGGGGTCCATCCCAGAAGTGGGAACCTCGTCTGGCTTACTCGGGAGGAAACAATCGGAACTCGATAATAGATAGGCGGAAATCTTGTTTAGGTTATTGAAGAAGCGGCCACGGCCAGGCATCTGCTCTCACTATTCTGATCCACGAGAACATGTTCTAGCTTCGAGTACAAGCGACTAAGCATTGTTTTACTAGGGAGACATATTTTGCTATTCGGGGGTCTCGAGATTGAGCTCTGCGACTTGCGAAATGACTAATTAGAAATCACTTTCTGAATCGGGAGCTTGCTCAGCGGATACAACGATTGCTAGTTCGATCCGGCTCACGATTCATTGTTGGAGGCGTTGAAGCCTAATCGGATTGCTTGTTCGATCATGTCCCGTTCGAGTTTCAGCTATGAGACCGATACCTTTTTGTTCTTGTGATGCCCGCTAAACGAGAATCCACCAACTCAAATTGGTAGGGTGCGTTTCAAGCTGGGGGATTTCAACGATGTAGTCTGCTAGAACCTGTCCCTTCTTAGATAACCATGGCTTATACTGGATGTAACACCCTGAAATATACCCTAGCAGTTTTCGGATATGTTTAGGGTATAATAAAAGTAAAAGTATATTTATCCGAAATAAAATAAGCAATAACTTGGAATTAATACAACAATTAAGGGTAAATTACTAAATTACCAATTCATGACCTAAAAATTAAGCCAATAAATAAGTTCGCTATGCCAAGTAGGAATAAGCATAAGTTAAATCAAGAGTAATAGAGGAATTGGAGGACGAAGAGTAATAAAGAAAGATAGAATAAAATAAGGAAGAAAATTGTGGAAGAGACAAGTGGTTTGAAGGAAAGAGGAGGAAATTCCTCCTTAGAGGAGAGTGAAATAAAGGGGATAGGATCGAATAAAGGAGAAGACGAAAAGAAATATATCTCATTTTGGTCTTAGAGGAAAGGAGAGAGAGCAAAATGGAAGAGAAGAAGAAGAAGAGAAAGAAAAGAAGAAAGAAGGAAAAGAAAAGAAAGAAAGAAGGAAAGGAAAGAGAAGATCACGGGTATGGGCGTGAATATTTGTATGAATACACATGTCTTAGGTTGTATGGAGCCCCATGAGTATAGTTTGTCACGAAAACTATGGGAGTATGGAAATCTAGTTTTTGGACTAGAAGTTTAGATACTGGTTTTAGAACCCTCTATCTTGTGTATGGGTTGGGTTTGGGAACTCCTAAACTCATCTCGTGTAGGGTTGAGTTGAGAGAAGGCTCTAAGGCTCACAGATATGTGTTTGAGGAAAGTGCAGTTGCAAGTTGAACCCAGAAATTCCCTATTTTCGAGTATATGCAGTAGCCGGATCTAAGAATGGGTTTTTGGGTCATAAATACAGGTAATTCGGAAGTGAGTCCTTCTAGTAAATTGTAGCCACATCAATGAACTTGATGTTAGGTTTTTGAATTTCTCGATTTGGACCTCTGTAGACGAGTTGTAGTGCTTTTTGCAGGTCGACTCGGTTAGATACAGTCGGTCGGTTGTCGATTCGGGTCAACTAGCTGGACATTAGAACGAGTTTTTGGGTGCAAAAATAAAGGGAACATAAGTTCTTCTGTGAAAATTTTATCACGTCGGTGAACTTGATGTTAAGGCTTTTGAATTTCTGATTCGGTTTTTGTAGACGATTGCAGTCTTTTACTGCGAGCAGTCAAATGGGTGAGAGGTCGTCATAAGTCGTCCGTGGTCGACAGGCGCCATGCGTGATCGGCATACCTCATCTGTGAGGTCAGCAAACCTCGTCTGTAGGCTTTCGGCTCGTCACATGGATCTCGAACCGTCGATTCAAGTCACCGTCGAGGATTTGACTCATTATGACCTCGACTTGAGTCATGCTTCTCGATCGAACCGATTTGGGTGTTCTTGGACTCTATGGAAAGCCCATTGAGTAAAGAATACATTCATATGCCTTAGGAGGATATTAGATATCAGACCAAAGTGTTAAATCGAGCTCGTCCAGGTCAGATCAGCTCGTCAGTTCAGGTCAGCTCGTCTGGGTTATTCTGGCATGTGCTCCGACCGGAAGGTCCTTATCTCGCTGTTTGAACTCCGTTTGGGTGTTCTTGGACTCTATGTAAAAAGCCCATTGAGTGAGAATACGTTCCTTATGCCTTAGGAGGATATTATGCATAGCCAGACCAAGGTGTTATATGGAGCTCGTCAGGTCAGGTCAGCTCTTGATTCGGGTCGACTCGTTTGGGTTGACTCACGCATGACCTCGACTTGGAAGTCATATCTCCTTGATTTGAACTCGTTGGGTGTTCTTGGACTACATGGAAAGCCCATTGGGTAAGAATACATTCATATTCCTAAGGAGGATATTAGATGTCAAACCAAGGTGTTAGACTGAGCTCCTCACTTCAGTTCAGCTCGTCAGTTCAGGTCAGCTCGTCTGGGTTGACTACGCGCGACCTCGACGGAAGGTCATATCTCCTTTGTTTGAACTCCGATTTGGGTGTTCTTGGACTGTATGGAAGCCCGTAGTCAGAATACATTCATATACATAAGGAAGATATTAGATATTATACCAGGTGTTAGAATGAGCTGCGTCACTTGGTTCAGCTCGTCGATTGGTCGGCTCGTGCGGGTTGACCTCACCCGTGACCTCGAGCAGATGTATATCTCCTTCGTTTGAATTCCGATTTGGGTGTTCTTAGACTCTATGGAAGCCCATTGAGTCAAGAATACATTCATATGTAGGGAGGATATTAGATGTCAGACCGGGGTGTTAGAGCCAAACCGTCCGCCCGATTCAGCTGTCGATTCGAATTATTTCGTGCGGTTGACTACGCATGACCTCCACCTTTGGAAGGTCATATCTCCTTCGTTTGAACTTCGATTTGGGTGTTCTTGGACTCTATGGAAAGCCCATTGAGTCAAGAATACATTCATATTCCCAAGGAGGATATTAGATGTCAAACTGAGGTGTTAGACTGAGCTCGTCACTTCAGTTCAGCTCGTCGGTTCGAATTATTTCGTGCGGGTTGACTCTTAGCGTGACCTCCCGACTTGAGGAGTCATATCTCCTTCGTTTGAACCGATTTGGGTGTTCTTGGACTCGCCGACCCATTGGAGTCAAGAATGCATTCATATGCCTGAGGAGGATATTAGATGTCAGACCGAGGGTATTAGGTAGGCCTCGTCACTTGGTTCGGCTCGTCGATTCAGGTCGGCTCGTGCGGGTTGACTACATGACCTCGACTTCGGAGTCATATCTCCCTTCGTTTGAACTCCGATTTGGGTGTTCTTGGACTCTATGGAAAGACCATTGGAGTCAAAGAATGCATTAATACCCCCTAAGGAGGATATTAGATGTCAGACGGAGTGTTATATAGAGCTCGTCAGGTCAGTCAGCTCGTGCAGGTTGACTACGCATGACCTCGAACGGAAGGTCATGTCTCGCCCGTCGGCTTCGGAGTTTGGGTGTTCTTGGGTACAAATGGAAAACCCATGGGTCGAATCCATCCATATTCCTGAAAGAAGATATTAGATGTCAGACTGAGGTGATAGACTGGGCTCATAGGGTCGGGCGAAACTCGTCGATTCGGTTTGACTCGGCTATGACCTCGACGAGTCATAACTCCTTCGTCGAACTGGTTTGGTGTTCTTGGACTCTATGGAAAGCCCATTGAGTCAAGAATACATCCATACATAGTATGATAAAAGTGGAACTCATATAAGGTCCAGAAATAAGGAAAACAGTAAGAAGATATGATAATCATAGTATATCGTGCATAATATAAGATAGATACAAGTATAAGATAGATAAAAGTACAAGTACGTGTATAAGTACTCTAGTATAGAGTATAAGTTACGTAACTCCTATGGGAGTTAGGACGATCTGATAAGAATTACAAATAAAGCGATACAAGTATAGAAAATGTATTGGTATATGTCACTTAAGATACGAATAAATCTAATAAAGTACTTGAATATATATAAGTTAACAAGATATAAGATGTTACCGGGAATGAGTACATGTGATTAGTACCCCAATTCTTGAATTTTATTCGAGATAGGTTTTGAACACTGCGCCTTAATCGATATCAGTCATGATTAAAGTGTTGGTCTCTTAGTATCAACATGCCATTTCGAGGGGTTGTTGTGGTTATTTGCGAGTTTTTTGTGTACCTCGTCATTAAGTCGGGTGATATCGAGATGTGTTGAACCATGAAGGTGCAAACTATTTCTAGCCATCAAACATATCAAAGTCGGTATGATGAAATGAAAGTAAATGAAGATGGAAGTGCATTAGGGTCTGAGTAAATGACGATGAAACGGCAATTCCGGGAAATTTTGCTATGATTGCGAAATTTCATTTGGGATTCACGAAAATTTCATTTGGGATTACGGCGAGGATTTCGCAGCCATAGCGAATTTACAAATCTGAAATTGAGAAATTTAGCTGAAATTTATCGAGAATTCATTTATATATGAAAATCCTTTGTGCTAATGAAATTCTTCATTTTGGCTATCTCTCGGGATTTAAGCTAGGCTAGCTGAAATTTATTATGCGAATTCAGCAATGCATATAAAAATTCTCATTTCGCTAATCTCTTATGCAGTTTCATTTGAAATTGCGAGAATTTATTCAAGTAGCGAGGAAATTTTATTCTGTGAAATTTTCCTGCATAATGGGGAATTCATATACTGTTAATTTGTGTAATTAATGCCCAAACTGACCAGATTTTGGTGTATTACCTCCTTGTCCCTTGTATTAGCCAATATTTCATTTTTGTAGTTCACACATTGGGTGGCACATATAAGCCCCGTCATTTGTAACCCTAAGAAACTTTTGACCAATTTTCATTTATGTAAATATCTCCCGACTTTCATTTTAGGGTTTGCTTTTCTCTCTTCCTCTCTCTCCTTTCTTTATTTTCTGAAAATTTTGTGAGACACTCCTCTTGAGGATGTGACTCAGAGATGCTTGGCTAAGCCTTACTCTAACTGCGGAGGAGGTTCTAGCTGGCTAGTTTTTGGGGTTCTTTGCAGGTTGTCCTCTTCTTTGTAAAAGGTTACAGATCTTTGTATTTATGGTTCCGCATATCTTCCAAACTAGGGTTTAAAGCTATTTAATGTCATTACTTTGAGTCGATACTTACCATGCTTTAGGGAGTCTGGTGCATACTTGTGCTAGATGCTGCTTTGTTATCCTTTAGATGACCTTCTGAGCCAGAATGAGGTTGAGTGCTAGGGTTTTGAACTAAAAGGGAGCGCAGATACATAATACTGTGTAGACTGAATAGGGTAGTCCTGAGGTTGGATTTTCATAGTTAAACAAAGATCAGGTTATGGCTTTGACTATATGTTACTTGCCATAATGCGAGGATATGACCAAGAACACTTATTAGCCCCAGTGTTGTCGAGCTAGTGACCCAGGCCTTCAAAGTTACTATTTTCACACTTTATTTCCAGCCATCATTGTTAGCTAGTAAACAAACAACTCCCACTGTTTTGAAACAAATCCAAAAATCCAAACTAAAAGCCTCACGTTTTCAAACACCGATACGAGTCATTCACTTAGGATGAAAACCCGTCCAGTGTTCAGCCACTGGGCCGTATCTTTGCGGTAGCTTGACTCTGGCGTGGGAAAATAGGAAACAAATTTTGTTGATTCCGCTCCACCCTACATGCCGCGAATCAGCATGTACATGGATGATAGGCATATATGAATATAAGAATGAGTAAATGCATGCATGATAAAATATAGGAATATATGTATTGTAGAGAAATATGAGAAACGTAATATGAAGCTACAGATATGAGAACGAATGCAAACTAAAGTAATGATGGTATATATTGTATAAGCAATCATGATAACAATAGTTAATCATACTTATGAAATATGTACATAAAATATAATAAAACTGATTGCCTGTGTCTTACCAAGTAGAAGGATAGGTGGCATGCCCGGTAGGAAAATAAGTCTGCGACATCTGAGTTACGTTACGTCTCGAGGCCCCGTTTGGGTGATGACATAGATCCGTTTGGATCAGTGGCCAGAAAGGGTCTGCTAGCCAGCGCCTTTATAAGATGATCATTGTCTCGTCTGATGATAACGACACCTCAAGACTATGATAAGGCGGCTATTTAAATGCAGTGAAATCTGACGCCTCGGGCCACGATAAGACCCTTTATTTATTATAGTGAGTACAACGTATGGCCCTTATAAGTTCCTTTATCCACTCCTTTAGTATTTCTGAGCATGAAACATAAAATAAATGATTTGAATGCTAAGCGTGAAAAGATATGATATGATATGAGAAGCATAACCTTTGCTATGTGATGATAGGATACATAACATGAGATTATACGATCTGACATGATATATGAAAATGTATAAGAATGTAAAATGATTTGAAAAGTTAATATGAAAGAGAAAGTAATATGAAAAGTATAACATGAATACAGTATATGACAGTACATGATAACAATATGTGAAAACGATGCATGAAAACGATCTGTGAAATGAGCATAACAAATGGTATATAACCATGAAAGTTATATATGTATAAGAATATGACATGCACATAATAGGATATGCAAGATGAATCATTAGAAAGATAATAGATCGAATGATAAGTACTAGAATAAGAAATATATGATATGAATATATGATAGACATACCTAAATGAATAGAGGGAACATGCTATGAATACATGATAAAATGCATAAGTGCTAAAACTGATAGAGAGATAGAAGTAAAAGATGACAAACACGAGAATACAATAAAAGTATAGATGGGAGATATGTCGAAAGAAGAGAACATGTGACATGTGATAGTAATGTAAAGATGATAAGTAATATAAAGTTATATGCATATGTATAAGCTTGGGAGTACCATTGGTGGTTGTCCGTGCTTATGTTCCCAACAAAGCGTAAAGCTTGCCGCGGGTGTTTCAATCGTGTAGGTAAGCGAGAAGAAGACAAGGATAGAGAGACGGGCATCCCACATCGTGAGCTGACATTTCGGAAGATAGGTGCTCAACATACTTTGCTCCGCGATCTCGATGTTTGTATTAGAAAAAAATTATGCATGTATAAGTAAGTGGGACTCAGTATATGTATATAGATGTTGAGGGACACCACTCCGGTGGTAGTTCTTTTATATATAGAAAATGATTTTTGTTATTACGAAATTGTTTGTATAACCACGGAGTACGAGTTGACTTTGAAAGAAACGGGTGATAGGTCAGTATATAGTCTCGCGCTCGGACTTGGTTGAATCCATGTCCGGGTCGGATCGGGAATGAGAGGCGTGACACTGAGATCACGTGATGCTCGATTCGATTGCCCGACAAGCCATTATTCGGATAAGTCGGACTTATGAATAGATTAGCCGAGGAAAGTTAGTTAGCACCGATGGGGTGTTAACTTGGAAATCTGGTAGTTTCTTGTTCTTATCAGGAGAAGTAAAGTGGCTGTGTCGAGATGGATTATTTTTGGTTTGTGTCGACTTAGGATTTCTTGATGAAAACAACGGCCTCTATCTTCCATCTCGCTTTCTTTAAAATGGGGCACTTCTGCGACATACGTCTTCATAGAATGTAATGAGTGTCTGCGGCCCGAGTGCGAAGCATTGGAGGCTACGCGATGCTGTTTGACGAGTTACTATAAAGCGATCGTTCCTCATTCGTTCGAAGCTGCCGGTTGCCCCATGAGGGTGCGAAGAATGAAGCTGATCGGTCGTGGTAGTGAAATGAGCCAGCCACGAGGCGACCCAATGAGCCAGTCATTTGTTGTAACCGCACTACGGGCTGGGAGGCGAGTGATTCGAATAGCCTTAAGGTAGAGCGGGGTTAACCCATCCCCCTCACAGTCACCATGAATCTGGGCAAGCCCGACATTGACCACTGAATCACGCACTTTGAGGGGTTGAGTTTCATGCCAAATTCCCTAAGGAGTTCGAAGGCCTCTTGCAGATGTGTAGCGTGGTCCGGGCGCTCTTTGGACTTCTGACATATCGTGATGTAATGCTTCCATGGGTTTAGGCGTGTGAAACATCTTAGTCGCCCGAGTCTTTGATGGAAGTTGCTCAGGCGTTCTTTAGCTTTGAGATGGCATTATGTTAAACGAGAAGAGCCGGAGTGTGGGGTCGCAAAGTTGTTTTCTGCGTAAAGCAGTGGCGGGGATATGGTGGTATCATGAGAGGCATCCGGGGAATGACAGCATACTATGCACGGCTAATGTGTCCAAAGTCAAATCTATCATTGTAGAAGGAAAATGCATCCCCAGGGCCTGGCGTCGTTGAATCATTATCGTCTACTCTTTCTCACTTACCCCCTTTCTTTATTTTACCACCACATTGGCAAGCCATTCCGAGTATTTGATTTCTTTGATAAACCCTGTTTTCAAAAGGTTATCCACCTCGACCTGGATGACTTTATGGCGGTTCGGGTGGAAACGCCTTACTCTTTACTGTGAGCTGTGAGCGAAAAACATTGGCTTGTGAGAAGCATGCGAAATTTATCCTATCATGTCGAGTGGGTCGAAACAAATACATCGACGTTGGACGATGCTCACTTATTTATATTGTTCCTTCTCTTCCCCGGATAGGAGGGAACTTACATAAGTACACTTGTCAGGCAGCGGAATAGGGGTTCGAGGGGATCCAGCCAGATTGCTCACCATCCTTGGAATCGACCCAAAGGCGGCAAATTTGTGATTCTTATTTAGATGATTGAGCTTTGAGGTGGGTATTGGAGCTCACCTTTCTGCCTATGCAGCGAGTTATTAGCATTAGCCCGAGTGTAATTCTGCATTTGCTTTGGACATTATTTGTGTGTTAGTGAGATAACCGTTGTCGATGGTAGGTCAGAGACCTTGCTTTCATAGAGTGTAGCCCAGCTCATTTGTAATGGCGATATCTGACCCCAATCTTGACCTTGAAATAACGCATTGAGTAGTGCAGGCCACCTTGTGGGAAGAAGCGATATCACTGATCATCGTAAGATTGCCAGTTGAATGGATAAAACTCTCTGCGGTCGATCACAGGCTTGTCGAATGGGACTTTCTAATTTTGCTGAAGGGTTTTGGAAGTGCAAATGGAGTCGGCGTATTTGCCGGGATCAAACAAGGACTCTATTCTCATCAAAATTGTTAATGGATAAAGTAAGTACAAGCACATCATGATGTGGGTAGTGACCTTAGACGGGTTAATGGGAGAGGGGAAAGATATGGTGATCCAGTGGTACATTATTCTTGTGTCATTGTCCAGGAATGCTTGATGGTGTTCTGACTCGGTTGTGGCAGCTCGGAACATCTTTCTTCTTTGCCTCTTGGTGGTATTTGATCATATTGTACTTGATATGTAGTTGATGGTGGCGAGTTTGAATGGGAGTTCGCCCGACAGCTACTCTTTTAGGCTGGCGGTTTCTACTCTGGTGACTCGAATGTATCTTTTGAGGTGCCCAACCCGGATCAATTTTTCCACCAGGAACTTAGGCCAGGCAGTTAGTTTCATGGTCGTAGTCCCCAATAGTAATCATTACCTTAGAAGTTGATTCATTGCTCCGGGGTTCGAAGCGTGTGGCGAGGCCATTTAAAGTCGGGGTTCGTGCCGACGGCCTTAGGGCGGCTAAGTGGATCGAGGTGGATCGATGCGGGGCCTCTTTTTGGACTGACCTCCTCGTTACTACTGGGGTGGCGAGCGGTCGGGCGGGAAGCGCGAGAGAAGATAGTTTGTTGTCAGTTGGGGATCACTTCGCTGGTAGAGCAGACTCTTTTGCCCTTATTAAGTGGAATTTGATGTCTGAGATGGGTAGGCCCTGGCGGACCTGCATACCGGTTAACCAAAGCGAGTTCAGACCAGTTATCTTTCTTTAAGCAGTTTACGTGATCATGTAATTCGACCATTTGTCCGACTTTATTCATCGTAACTGCCTCCATCTCTTGGCCCCGACGAAAGGCCAGTCTTGATGGGTTGATTCGCGGCGGGGTTGCTAGACATGGTGATAAAATCCAGCGGTCCGATAGAGTGATCGGGAACTACCAAAGCTTGAGGAAATGGGAGATCACTTGAAAGCGGATGCACCAAGCTCTCGCAAATCGTCGATGAGTTTTCTTGCTTGGTTGTTCCCACAGACGGAGCCAATTGTAGTCTCCTGAATTCTCTGAGTCATTAGATTGTCGAAGCATGAACCTGCTAGCAAATACATGCAAAACAAACAAGAAAACGGCGATGGTGCGCCCACCACCTCTCCGATGCCTAAGTTAGATTAGGGAGCCAGGAGAGTAAAAGCGTCAGTTGACTTAGTATGGAATGTCGTACCTTTTTTGGTGTGATTCCTTTATGCTTTTATGGAGGAGGAGAAAGATCCTTTTTTCATGGAAAGTAGATGATTTTCTCCCAAAACGGAAGGGGAAGGTGGCCCTTTGTTCCGCGGCTATGTTCTTCATTTTAAAGCCTTTGTCTTAGTGTCTTACTTGCCTAGAAATGTTTGACCACCCTCGTGGAGGTTATGAGTGGTCGTGTAATCACTCCCAGGCCTTCCCAATATCCTCTTAAACCAACCGTGAGCAAAACCCATGAATTGGATTAGGGTTTTTCTTAAACATCATTTAAAGAAATCTAGGGTTTAGTTTCTTACCTTAAATCCCCTTTGACTCTTGGCTTCAATAATCTTGCATGATCTTGCACGAAAGAGTTGGATTTCACACGAAATCTCACTTAACCTCGAAACCACAGCCTTTCTCTCAGCTTTGCTCTCACAACGCGTTTTGCTCAAATAAATTTAAGACCAAATGTGGTCTAATATCCCTATTCATTCTAAGGCCATGTTTGGCTTTCTCAATAAAACCCAATTTCCGTTTTTTCTCGCCAAGGCTTACAAAGTCTCATATTTGCACATTCAAGATAACACCACAAAAATACACCACTGATCATTTTAAACATAATTAGGGTATATTATAAGTACATTTGAAAATTTTCGTAATTATTGTTTCTTTAGAGAAAAATTCGAGAGCAGAAATTTAATACAGAATCTGAGGAATTAAATTTGTAATTATCAAAATGGGTTACAAAAGACTTATATGCCAGAAAGATTCTAGCATTTAAAGTGGAAATAAGATAAATTGAGTTACCAATTAATAAGAAATGGAGGACCAAAGTGTAATAAAAGAAAAGTTAAAAAAATCAAATAGGATAAGACCAAAATTGGTCTCTCATTTTGGGGAGGAGTTCTCACGTGAAGAAGAGAACAAGAAGAGGAGGAAGAAGAAGAGGGAGAAGAAGAGGGAGAAGAAGAGAGAAAAAGGTATGAAAACTAGAGGATTTTGTAGCCAAGTCTAGGTTTTGGTATGGAAAAAATTATGGATTTTAGTATGGAATGTTTGGAATTTGTGTATGGAACTTTATTATGGAAGTCTAGGTTTTGTATGGAAAAAAGTATGGATTTTAGTATGGAAGTCTAGGTTTTGTATGGAAAAATTATGGATTTTAGTATGGAATGTTTGGAATTTGTGTATGGAACTTTGGATGATTAATACACATGTTTTGTATGGGAAAATCAAACCATAAACCCATGTTTGATAATTTGAGTCCTAAAAGAACCCTACTTGGTATATTGGTGGTGTTTAGTTTGGGTTGGTTGATTGTAATCCTCAGTGAGGAATATTTGTGAAATATTAGGGTTTTAAGGGAGATCTGTCAATTTATCTAAAACCATTGTTTTCGGATGGTCATAATTTATTAAAATCCGAACTCCATTTCAGATGTTCTTGGACTCTATGGAAAGATATTTGAGTCTAGAATCCATCCATATATAGCTTGATAATATTGGAACTCATATTAGGTCCAGAAATTACAAAAATAGTAGGCCCTGTTGGTTCTGCTCGTAGTCACTATTCATGGGAAGCCTCCAACTTTGGATGGTCATAATCTCTTTGTCCGAACTCCGTTTCAGATGTTCTTGGACTCTATGGAAAGCCCTTTGAGTCTATAATCCATATATATATATATATATATATATATATATATATATATATATATATATATATCTTGATAATATTAAGAACTCATATTTGGTCCGAAATTATTAAAGCGATGAAGGGCGCTACCAGGTTCTGCTCGTGATCAACATTCGCAGGAAGCCAGCCAAACTTGGACCAGGTGTAATTTTTTGTCAGGAACTCCGTTTCAGATGTTCTTAGACTCTATCAAATCCCTTTGAGTCTAGAATCCATCCGTATAGCTTAGTGAAATTAGAACTCATATTAGGTCAGTCATGAAAAGCGGTAGGCCTCTTTGGTTCTTCTTGTGATCCTTTATTCATAGGAAGCCTTCAACTTTGGGCGGTCATAATTTCTTCAAATCGACTCAGTTGAATGTTCTTGGACTCACATGGAAACCCTTTGAGTCACCAGAATCCATCCGTATAAGCTTGATGAAAGTGGAATGATAGTAAATAATAGCTCATAAGCATACATGGTAACCATAGTTATTCATCATGCTAATGAGATGTAGAAAAATGCAAAGATACGAATAGCTGATTGTAAATATCACATATGATTACCAGATGACAATAATTATTTGGGAATATGAGATATGTACTGAACAGAAAATACACATGGATTGTCTGCTTAGAACCTGGTAGAAGGATACATGGGCATGCCTATTAAGGAAAAACAAGTTTGCAGCTTACTGATCAGTTAGCCCCATTTGGGTCATTACAGCGCTTTCGGGCCCTTATAAATGGTCATTGTCTCGTATAATGATAATAGCACCTTCGAGGACCCTTATAAGATGGTCATTGTCTACCGCCTGATGATAACATCGCCAGGCCGTTATAGACCATTGTTTAGTGCGGTGAGTACGACTGTCGGGCCCTTATAGTTTCCTTTATCCACTTCATAGGGTTTATGCAGGCATAGAACATAAAACCGTAACACAGAATATGACATATAAAATGATATGATATGATAAAGCATACTTACTTAGCTATACGGTAATAAAAATATAATGTGACAAACGAAGCAAAGTGTAAAATGATATAAAAATGTATATGAGCGTTGATAAAAAATGTAACATCATATGATGAGTAAATATGAGATATGTATAAGCATGTTTAAATTATATGATATATTAGATGTATATCGTATGTATAGAAGTGTGATGATCCGTGTTAGTGGTCGCCCATGAGTTTATTTCTAATAAGTTTAAAGCTTAGCATGGGTGTTTCATTCGTGTAGGTATAGGAGAAGCGAGAAGCGAAGTGGACCTCCGTCAGCGACGAAATTTAACTGCTACTAGATTGCCCAACTAAAGACCTTTTGGTCTATTTTGTATATGTTTGTTTTTTGTGAACAACGTAAATATTGTAAATGTTGAACACTTCCATATATGGAACTCAGCCTTATATTTTGTAATCCGCTGCACACAAAATATAGTACAAGGATAAATGTTTAACATTATATGAATGAACAAGCTTAAAGGTTATAAGTTTATAAAAAAAAAATGACACCCTTGCTTGACACAGGGTGTCGGGTTGGGGGCGTCACATTCACTTATCCTTTATTTCACTTTAGCATTTAAGCTTATTCTATTCTTGACCCTTAGGTCCTCATTTTCACTTGGGTTAATTTCCGGGTTCAATCAATTTATCATTTCACAATTTCATCCTTAAAAACAACTTTAAAAAATACTTCTATGACACTCAATTAATTAAGGAAGCCTTTGGTGCCTGTCTGACCCTACGGTTTTCGTACGCGCTCTCTCGGGGCCGGGGCATTACACATCTCATTTGTGTATACTTGTCATTTTCTTTATGTTTCATGTACCTGAGCTTACTTTAGAAGTGGATACGGAAAGAACTATATGTACTGGAAGATCGCATCAACATCTGAATAGTGATCTCTATTTGTATACCCAGAAGTACTATCAACCTTTGTCTGAATGATGATCTCTATTTGGATGACGAAGCGGAGTTGCTATAATGATCGAAGCAGGGATCTATGTATCGACTGGCTTAGGGCCTCGATATCTGTAAATTGTATCTTCACCAGCAGGTATCCACATAGGCATGCCTATACATCGACTACGGTCATAGGTAGACAATCAATTTATTATGTTTTCTTAACAATATTTTAGGTATAAAAAAATCTCATATCTACTTGAAACTGTGATATTATATACTTATGAGATATTCATTATGAATAATCTACTAAATATTTAATTATGCTTTGCACTTTTTCATATAACACAATTATATGTATTCTCTTTAACTTTCATAACACATGTTATCATAATCATATTACTATAATGCATTATTTCATATAACAATACATTTATATAACTTTTCTCTGATTTGAGGTTTCTATAACCAGTGCTGCACGAGCAGGTTATAGGCGGCTCCAAGTCCGTTTAGGCTACAATTTTGACCACATGGCAGAGATGTTAGAGAAAAAATGATCTTCTAACTCAATATACTCCTATATTAAGTTTCTTATGGTTCAAACATCATGTCATTTGGACTTTAATTTGGGAGATATAGTGCAAGCAATCAGAATTGCTCAGACGATTTCAAACGAGAATATGAGAAATTATTTCTATATTTGAAAGTTTTAAGAGATGATTTGATAATAGATTTCTTCATAAGCTATTCTCTCGGATATCTAGTTTATTACAAATTTGAATCACCTCATTTGGATGAGTATAACTCAAGTTATAATTTAAGCTTGGCCAAGATTACTCAAATTCGAGGAATTTGTTGCAAGCTTGATTTTAGGGGCCAAATTATTTCCCTTACTTGTATGAATTTTCTAGATCCAATGGGGTCCAAATTTGGATACACTTATTTCAGGAAGATTTATTCTCCTAGAAGTATAGTTTACCTAGAATTTTGAATCACTCAATTTGGATGAGTGAAACTCAACTTATGGCCTAAATATAAAAAATGTTCCAGAACCCAAAATTGTATTAGAATTGACCCGAAAAACAGAGCATCACTTTGACGAATTTTATGGGTCTAATGGAGTCTAAATTTGGATATACTTATTGCAAGAAGATTTGCTCTCCTAGTAGTCTAGTTTACCCAGAATTTTGAATCACTAAATTTGGATGAGTGATGGCCAAGTTATGGCCAAAACAAAAACATGAGTTTAAAAAAAACGGACAACATCTCTCCTAAAACCCAACATTTTCTCTATACAAGAATTTTCCTCCATTGAGGATAACACCAAACAAACAACCATTCCAAACAAGAATTCTACATAAAAATTGGTATTCCAAACTTCAAACAAGTATCCCACTATGCATATCGGTGATGCTTTCAAGCTAGAGGCGGGAATTTGGAGGTGTAGGGGTCTTTGGGTGGGACTGGTTGGCAGTGGGTTGGAATTTGTAGACTCTGGATCGTCTCGGGGGTTGAGTAGGATCGCTGCAAAGACAAGAAGAAGGGGTCGGCGGGAGCTTCGCGGGAGAGTGGCCGCTCAGATGCCCTAAGTCGGTTCTTTACGAGAGAAAGAAAGGCGCAGGGGCGAATGTTGGTATGCGTGCGTATGAGTATGCGTGTGTATGAGTATGTGTACCTTTCACCGATGGGGTGACCTTGTATTTATAGTAGATGTTCCAACGGTTGGATGGTGACTAGATCGATCCCATTGAATCGGATATTTTTTTATTGTTAATGCTCGGTATCGGATTTGGTAAGGATATAGAAGAAGCTGATTTTATTTAGGATAATCTTCCTTCTTATTAGGGGGATCGGTTTGATGATGAAGCTGTTATTATCTTTCCTTATTGATGAGATTTGGTTGGATTTGCGGGGATAATATATTCTATTCCTTATCTTTAGGAGACTTCACATAATCGGCCTTTGTTGTGGATGAACCTTCATTACAGGTTAACAAAGGCTTGAATCACGTAAAAAGTGAATGCTTCAATGGGCATGCCTCTCCTTTGGGGTTTAGCGAGTGGGCCTGCGTGTTTCGTTGGGCTAGGCTCTTTCTTGGGCTGGTGAGTGGGCCTGTGAGCCTTATTTTCGACCTGTCGGTTGCCCCCAGCCCTTGTATGCGATTGTACGTGGGCGAACATGCGTTCGCATCGGGTGTAATTTCCACGTGTCACGCTCGAGATTTTGGATTAGTTAGGGCTTGAGTCGCGATCATTGGTCTTATGATAATGATGACTCTTGGTTTTAGCGCTCATTTCTCCCATTTTCTTTAGTTCCTTTTGTTTCTTTCATGGAGCATCCTGCATCTTGTGTGCCTCGATCCACGAGACCTTTTCCTTGCCTTTAAGCGAGTTCGGACTTAGTCTCTCTTACATCACGAGCCTTTTTTGTGTAGAGAGTCTTTCTGGCTCTTTCATAGGATAGCCTTTTCGTGTATTCTGGTCATTTGCGTCTTTATCTCTTGGTTTTCTTCAAGGCTATCTGACGCTAGAGGTTGGGATTAGCGAGTTTGTTTTCATTATTTATTTAATCATGGGTGGTGGATTCTTCTTCTCTTGTCATCGATGGTGACTCTTGTTGTCTTTGGTTAAGACCAGTGCGGTGTCTCCAGCAGGTCGGTCGGGGTTAATTTCCGAGATGCGGTGCCTCCTCTTCCCGGCAGACGAGGGTAAGAAAAATAAACCTGATTAAATACCTAGAAATTGGGAAATACCTAAGATTTGCCATTCGACGTCACTTTAACGTAGGACTAGCAAGGTGAGTCCCTCATCTGGGCGCCTTTGCCGTCGTTACGACCTCCCTTTGGGTTTGGGTGTGGTCCTGGCGTTTGACCCTGTATGTGGTCTCACGTGCTAGATGGTGTGCTTATTTGAAGTGGCCTTCGATGTGGTCTCGCTTTCCTCTGCATTCCCATGCGCCAAAGGGGTTTCGGCACTTCAGTATTTGTCCTTCTCCTTTCGTGATGGTTGGGTATCTTGGATTTGGTGTTGGTTTCTTTGGGACGGGGCTCGGTGTCCCCGGCCTTAGCCTTGCTCAGCTACCTTTGCTGCAGAAGGAGACCTCAGGGGCTTTCTTTATTTTTCTAGGCGTTACGGCGCTCCTCTTGTGATTTAGATCTTCCTTTATTCGGTGTGGAAGGAACACTTCTTTGTTAGTAGGCGTAATTGGGAATATGACCTTCCCTCTCGTCAGGGCACATACAGATTCAGGTCAAACTAGACCACCCCAGGAATCTTCGTGAGTGTTCGTTCTGCTTTTTGTAGTTATAACGTATTATTAGTGCATTGGTATTTCACGATTTATATGCATCATTGCCTCTCGGAATTTTCGAATTGATCTGGTAGCTTAAGATAACGTCATAAGCGTTGGCGTTGGTGAGTGTCCTCCTACGTCCTTACGCGGAGCCTGATCGTCGGACATTCACGGCCTGAGCTCGAGTCAGCTCGCTCTGGCAGCCCGAGGTCTTCGCTCCTCCTTGGCAAAGTTTCTCCTGTTGAGCCCTCCGCTGCTGCTTTGAGGCCTTCGCCTCCTTCCATCATGAGAAGTCTACCATTGGGCCTCGGGTTGCCCGGGCTGCGGGGGAGACTGCGGCTCGGAGTTGGAGACGTTGTCTCGGAAGCCTCGGAGCATGAAACAAAAAACCTCGGACTTTGTTGAAAGATCGTAGGCTTTGGCCCAGTTCGAAGTTGGGGGCATGCCGGCCTTCTCGTCTGCTCATGTCCGTGGCGGGCAGGTGCGATCGCCTCTGGGTTGTTCAAGGTTCCTACAGGTCTTGGGTTGCGGTCCGTCCAGGTGCTGCGGAAGCCCGAAGGTCCATAGGTGGGTAGTTGAGCGGTAGTTGGCGGTCACGCCCATTCTTGTCTAGAACCCCGCCCGGCGAAGAGGTTAGGTCACCTTCTCGAAGGCGGAAAAGTTTGAGGAGGAAAGTGGGAATCCAGAGGTGGCGGAGGCAAGTTCTTCTTCTCGTCTGCAGGAGCTGTGTTTGTGTGATCTGCCGTCCATTCTTAAGGTTACGATCTCGAGAGGTCGGGTCTTGTTGCTGTTGATGAGGCTTTAGCCATTTATCTCTCAGGTCGTCTCAGTAGTTCTCTTACCTTATCGTGTGGGTTCCATTTTGAGTTAATTTGTTGAATTTGCATCGGGTGTTGATTCTGTGCTGGGTGCGTAGGTGGCTACTTATTGGAAGGGTTTGTGGCCAAACTAAGCCGAATCATCTCAGCCCAGACTTCTGGCGAGGGTGGCCTCTCTCCTCGACGGACTGTTGTGGGTCAGTGCAACTATGGTAGAAGGAGCGGTGGCTTTGAATCTGATTTGAAACGCCTGCACGTCGGCACGATGCGGTGAAAGGTAGAAGAGCGAATCAAAACGACAGCGATGGCCCAGAAGAAGCGAGCTTCGGGAGGTTTAGAAGTGGATTACGGGTTGTGCGAGCGACGGTGGAGGCCGGATGGGCTGCGGTTGCCGATACTTGGAGAAGCGGATGGTTGGAGTGAGGCTTCTCCACGTCGAGCGAGGCCAGTGGAAGCGCGTGCGGTGAGGGCGACGCGTGATAAGATGTATTTATTGGGTGAGGGCTTGTTGAGAGTACTTGAGGTACGCTAGCTCGTGGGCAGCAGTAGTCTGCGAGGTAGGGACCTTCGCGTGATAACTTTGGTGGCTCGGCAGACGAAGTCATTGGAAGGCCCGAGTAGACGCTTCGTACTGATGGGTTTCTAGGTGGCGCGGCTGGAAGAAGGTTGTTAATGCTGTTCCGGCTGGATTTCAACTTTGGCCTTCCGTGGCGAGGAGGATGGGGGTCCTTCTCTGGCGATTAATGCAGGCGGGGCACCCTGCTGGCCTCCCTTCTTCACGATGCGCTCCTTCTTCGATGATCTTACGTACGTCTTTGCTGCGATCATCGACTTTTATACTTTTCTTTTTCCTTCTTTTTTTATATATATATTTTTGGTGGAGCTGGGACTAAGAACCATTTATAACGGCTTTTTTCTTAATGAATATTCATTCTTTCACTTTATAACTTTCGCCTCTACTTGTACTCTTGTGTGCATCAGCCAAGATAGCTGAATTAGTGTCGAGTTGAAGCCAGTTCAAATCTTCATTGAGTCATTGAGAATCATGATTTTTTTATTCAGATCATTAAATTCAGAAGTTTTGTGGCTTTTATGTGAGTGAGGTTGAACTCAGTCAGTATTTCTTGGGCTGTCAGTATTGCAGGTTGAAGGCAGTTCTGTTGTGTTTGGAGTGGTTGTTTCATTCTGATATTTTGATGAACTTTCAGTGATATTGCAGATTAGGCGTTCATAAAATACCAGTATTTGTGATTAGTTGAAACTCAGTGATAGCGAAGTGCGACTCCGATGACATTTTTGAGGTGGGCGTCAATTAGACTCGTGTTATCTTAAATGATTCAGTGAAAGTGAAATTGTTGATCCGGCATTGAAGATGGTGGCGATCAGCGGTGATCATTAGTGAATCTCGATGGCTTTGTGATTAAATGAACAATTAAGTGTTGTTTCAAAGGTTGGGCGCCCGGTGATCCGTTTGGTAGTCGACTCTTGTTTAATGACTTTGTCTTAGATAGATGAACTTGTCGAGAAGTGAGCTCTTGGGCTCCGGCGAGGCCTTGGTGGCGATCGGCTGGTAGTCTGACTCATTAAATTGCGTGGCTGTGCGGAGTGAATGAACTCGTCCAGTGAGGCTGCGGAGCTCAGGGCGTGAGGCCTTGGTGGCGATCTGGCACGGTGATCGACTCATTAGGGTGTTGTGTGGCACCGTGCGGAGTAGATGAACTTCGTCGAAATTGGGATTTCTTTTGGGCTCGGTATTGAAGGGCCTTGAGTGGCGATCGACTGGTAATATGACTCTGAGGTACGCGTGGCACATGCGAGTATATGAACTCGTCGAGTGAAATTTACTTGGCTCTGGTATTGAGGCCTTGGTGGCGATCCGGCTGGTGATCGACTCATTAGGCTTTTGGCTGTCTTCAGTAGATGGCTCGTCGAGTGAACCTCTTTAGACTCCGGTATTTGAAGGGCCTTGGTGGCGATCGACTGGTGATCGACTCTGAGGCTGCGTAGCTATCTTGATGAATGAACTAAGTCAGTGAGCTCTTTGGGCTCCGGTAGAGGCCTTGGTGGCGATCCGGCAGGCGGTCGACTCCCCCAGGGCGTGGCTATCTTGAGTAGATGAACTAATCAAAGTGAGCTATTGGGCTCCGGGCGCTGAGGCCTTTGTGGCGATCCGGCTGGTTGTCGACTCTGAGCTGCGTGGCCTGTCTTGAGTAGATGAACTCGTCGAAGTGAACTCTTGGGCTCGGGCGTTGAGGGCCTTGGTGGCGATCGACTGGCGGTCGACTCCCAGGTTGCGTGGCTGTGCGAGTAGATGAACTCGTCGAAGTGAGCCTCTTGGGCTCCTGGTCTTTGGGCCTTGGTGGCGATCCGGCAGGCTGATCGACTCCACAGGGCTGCGTGGCACCAGCACTAAGTAAGATGAACTCGTCAAAGTGAAATTTCTTGCCCCGGGCTCAGGCGGCGAGGCGCGGTGGCGTCAGACGGGCTGATCGACTCATTTGGCTCGTGCGGAGTAGATGGCAGACTCGTCAAAGAAATGAGCTCACGGGCTCGGGCGGCAGGCCTTGGTGGCGATCCGACTGGCGATCTGACTCATTAGGCTGTGTGGCCTGTGCAGAATAGATGAACTCGTCAAAGTGAAGTTGTTGTATGCGGCCATTCGGCTTCCGATCCTCTTGGAAAGGTGCGAGTGTCTTTAATGCTGATTTATGGAGAATTTGAAAAGTTTGCGCGGATTTCCGAGTGTTTTGGCCTTCTTATAAATGGCGGCTTCATTGCTATGGAGTTTATACTTTGGATATTGTCTCTTAAATTAAATGTGAAATAATGCGAGATGAAGCGTCGAAGTTGATCGTCTTAATGGGTCCACCCCGAAGATCTTGGATTCCGGTTTTCGGACTTACCTTGTGGGAGTTGTGTTTTCCCTAGTCTCCCCTTTATGGGAGTCATGTTATTCCCTAGCTTTATGCTAGGGAATGTGTCTGGAGAGGGCGACGCATTTCTTGTGTCACCTTCTCTATTTTCTGTTCTTCTTTCTGTTCCTCTCCTTTCGTCTCTTTCTCCCTCTCCTTCATTCTCTCTTTCTTCATTTCTTCTTTTCTTCCACATCTGTTTCTCCCTCTTCCCCACAAACTCCTTCCATTCCTTTTTTCTTCTTCTCCTCTTTTCCACCTCGTTTTCCTTTCCTCTTTTCTTCCTGAAATTCCTTTTTTTTTTTTTTTTTTTTTTTGAGGCGCATGTATACTTGAGATGTAATCGATGACTAATAGTGTAGTTGAATGTAATCACAGTTGGAATAAGAAGACTTTTCCTTTATGGCTACAAGGCTTTCCTCGTTTTATTGCATGTACTTTTCCTGAGCATTATGTGTCTGAGTTGCTTACGACGTCTAACAAAATAACGATGAAGTAATTGAATGAATTAATTGAAAATTGATAAATCCATTTAGATTACAAACAGAGTCTACTAATAAAAACGTTTAAGATGTTCCACTTTATTCCGGGCATGTTGTAGAATTTTCCCTCACTCTGTTTGGAGCTAATTTACAGTCACGGCGACTCGAGATATGATGTTGGGGCACTTCGGTTGGGGCGATTTCCCATGTCTTTGGATTCTTCCTTGTTGGCAGGAGCTTTTTTAAGACTAAATCACCCGGCATGTAGCTCCTGGGTTTGACTTTTTGGTTGTAGTACCTTGTCGTCTTCCTTTGGTAGTCTTCTGTACGCCTTAGAACTTGTTCACGTTTTTCATCTAAGAGATCCAAATTTAGACGGAGAGCCTCGTCATTTGTGCTCCACTTTGTTCTTGGCTCGATCCTTGGGACTTTAATCACGACCTCGACGGGGCTCTTGCCCGGTCTTGAAGGCTGAGGCGAATGGGGTTCTCGGGTTCAGCGACTCTTGTGTTGTCACAGTAAGCCACGTAGTACCTCGGGGGAGTATTCTACCCATTTTCCTTTAAGATCTTCAATTTGGTCTTTAAAGCGGCCTTAGGGGTTTGATGGTAACCGGCTGTGGATTAGGCGCGGATAATGTTGGAGGCAGTAATAATTCTTAATTAGAAACTCGGCACGAGAAATCTGAATTGGCGTTGTGGTGTTTTTTGAATTGTCCGTCTGGGGCTCTTGGGGATCACCAAACTGCGTATGATGGCTCGCCACAAAATTGCGCGTATCTTACGTTACGTGATTGTGGCTAGAGGCTCGGCCTCAGCCCTTGGTAGAAGTAATCTCTTTGCGGCGATGATATGAATTTACATTGGCCTTCCCAGAGGCGAGAGGTCTGACATGTCGAGCCCCCTTTGTTGGAAGAAATTTAGGGGCTTGTGATTGGCGTCGAGGCTTTGATGGGGCGTGAGATCTTGGTGCTCTTAGAGATCTTGCATTTCTTGGCCCAGGTCGGTTGCGTCTTTGAGTATTGTAGGCGGTAGTATCATGTCTCAAGAGACCTTTCTTGCGATGCTCGAGCTCCGTGTGATTCCGCATATGCCTTAGTGTACTTCTCTCTGCGCCGTATTGATGTCTTTTCAGTGATGCATAAGGATTGGTGTGTGAAGCCTCGCACATGCGGGCTTCCCTTATGATTAGTGAACCTGGCAGACCTCGTCCTTATTTTAGTTGCTTCTTTGCGGTGCGGTCAGTGAGCGTCGAAATTACATTATATAATCGAATGGGGTCCATCGGCTCGGCTTGGACGGGCACGAAACGACCTGCGTCGTAGAGATCGATGAGGGCTGCGCCGGTATTAAATGATGTCACACTGAGTCTTCTGTCAGCATTGCTAACTTTAGTGAGGCGTCGGCTCAAAGGGAGTTCTGCGCTGCAGGGACATGTCGACACAGAACCGACCATAATTTTTGATAAATCTCGTACCTTTTGGAATATAGGATCATCCTTCCCACTTTTAGCCTCGTGGTGTCTTATTTGTCTTACTACCCAGCTGAATCGGCTGCGGACCTCTAGGCGGTCAACAGGTGAATGGCGAGGGTTGGGGTATTATGACCTCATGCTCGGCCTGGATTGTGGAGACTTGAATCCAGAACTTGAGTGCGTACTCGATATCTTATTTCATACGGAGGAATTCGGAGTTAGACACACTCTCCGCCTCACTTGTGCATTTGAGAACCATATAGAGTTCCCGGATGGAAGTAATTCATTGTTTTTAAACGTTCTCAGCGATTAAGTTCAGGTGAATTCCATGTGAAGTCGGCTAAGACCTGCCCTTTTATTTCAGTTTTTGGCTTATATCTGATATCGAACTCGCTTAGCTCTATAGCCCATTCCTCTGACCTTAGAGTCTGCGGTTTATGTAACACTTGCTTCGCCGGGTGATACATTTGGAACTTCTGGTAGAGCTTGGAAGTAGGCGGAGTTTTCGAGCTTGATTACCAATGCAAAATTAATTTCTCCGTCCTTAGGTACCTCTCACTCGCTCCTCTCGGGCTCGTACATGATAGTAAAGTGGGTCTTGTGCTCGTTCTTTATGTCGACGGGGCCCATTGATCGAAGTGATGTAGCTAAGTATAGAGTAAAGACTCACTTCACGGGACTTACTAGAATGGGAGAGAGCTCGAATCGTTTTCAAAGTGAGAATGCCTCTTCGCATAGTATCCATTGAAAGGCCTTCTTCCGGACTTGGAAGAAAGGTAGCATTTGTCACTTGCCCACTGGATCTGAGCAGAAGCAGCGGTAATCCTTCTCGTCCAGGCAGCTACACTTCCTTTATACACGATGGTAGCATGTGACCGACCTTTATTTTATCTGGATTTGCCTCGATTCCTCGGTGGTTATTTATGAAACCTAGGGATTTTTTAATTTGATACTCACGAAACACCGCCAGGTGGATCAGTTTCATGTTGTAATTTCTTCGAGATGCGGGCATACTCGGATAGATGAGCTATGTAGACTCGGTGTAGTGGATTTGACATGTCATCCCCATGTACACCCTCCATAGTTGTGCTATGCGCACTGAACATCCCCATTCCTGACCTCGTCATTGGCTCATGCGTTCTTGAGCGACGACATCACATGATATGATAAGTTCCTTGGCTGTGTGAACAAGGTCTTTTCTTAGTCGCCTGGTCAATCTGTCTGATTGTAGCGGAGGCATCCATAGCGAGGAGTTCATGGCCCGGTAGCATCTCTGATGAGGGTCGATTCGTGCGAGGAGAGCGTCCTTTAGGCGCGCTTGATGTCGGTGAAGTCGATCTTGATTCGCCACTTGGGTTGCTTTTTACGAGTCTGACGTTGGCTGTAATTCAGGATATTCTACCTCCACGTCATCACACTTTGAAGGAGGTTTCTTGACTTCCTCGTTGATGGCTTTTGTATTTCGCGTGAAGCTCCTCATCTTTTGTTTGATTGGCGGAAGGATGGGTGGCGTTCGACTGTGAGTGATTCTGCGGGATCGATTCCTCCCGGTATCAGCTTGCTTCCATGCGAAGGCGTCTTTGTTACGTCTTAAAATGGATAAGGGGTTTTGAGGTATTCCGTAGCTGGGCCAGATATAGGCGAGATGTTCGAGTCGTCGTCCACTTGATCACAGGTTCCAGTTCTTTTGAGGCTCGAGATTCAGTGAGCACCTCGTCACGCGTATTGAGCTTATCGGGTATATATGTTGTCGATCGTTTTCTGTTCATGGATGCTGAGTAGCATTCCTGGCCTCGTTGATCTCCTCGAACCATTCTACTCGGATTTACGATGGGAACTTGATCATCATGAATGCGTGGAGGGGATGGCACTATTGCGATGAGAGAAGTGCACTTTAGCAACATATTTATAAGTAGGCAGGCGTCTGCGATGAGGAATCACTAAGTAGTCGTCACTGGCATGGGGATCTCCCAGGGTGAGTACCGATTGTATTGAGCACAGAGGTAATACCTTTTCCCGGAGACCTCGGTGAGTGTTGTGGGTTCAGTTTCTCCTTTCCGATGCCCGTTTATCGAAGGCGATCTGAAAGCGTGCTCTGCCAGAACTTAGTTGTCAATTAGAACGATGGCTGTTTTGTTGGCCATGTATGAACTACAGTGGGTCGTCATGTTACATCGCCGCCGTCTGATTAGTGTACTAATTCTATTCCCAACGTGAATTATGATATCGCATTGTATCTTGTAAATCCACCGGAGTCATCTCACGAGGAAGCGGTCTTACTTTATTGATCAACCAGACTGTTACACCCAAAAAGTATGATTTAAAGGAGAATTGTGATGATGTGTTGTTTGATTGAATGGTTGATTGTTTGAATGTTTTAGCCTGAAGGAAGCGATTCTTTGGGATTTTAAGGGTTCCTTTCATATGATGGATAATTACCTCTCATTTTATAAACTCATCTAGGAACCATTGATAAATAGTCTTGATGGAGGATTTATCTTTAAAAATACTTTTGAAATAAAGATGATCGAGTAATACTAATACTTATTCTCAATTAAGCAGACTATAGTTGGCATTATGATGATCAAACACCTGGCGTGTCTTAGGAAATATCGTTAACACGTTGTCAGAATTTGCCAACTAAAGATTTCAAAACCTTCTACCTGAAGTGATCGATATTACCTGATCCATTGAAAATCAAGAGAGGAATTGAGGACTTTACCTTGATCGAGGTGAGTTTCCCAGTATGATCCAGCCAGTAGGGGTTTAGAGACTCCATAAAACTTGTATGAACAGGTAAGATGAAAAACGATTAAACATAAAAAGCGTACCTTGCGAGGAAATCATAATTGACTTGTAAAGCGAGAATAGAAAATATGGAATGCTAAGATTTAAAGCGAGAATAAATAATGATCTTTGAAGATTACAGACTCTTGAATGGAAACTTCTAAAAGAATGGAAATCACGAAATGCGGATCTCTGAGGTACCCTTCAAAAAATGGAGAAAAACTCTTGATATCAAAACTAAACCTAGAAGTGAAAAGCTAAAACTAAAGAGGGCCCGTATTACTTGTGTCCTCACTCGCACCCATGGCCGCTCTGATGTGATTTTCCCATTTTGGTTTGTTGATGAGAGTGCCCTCGCGTACGGATTGAATTCTTGGACAATTCCTTGAGTTCCATAGAGTTCCTAGGTGGGACTTCAAGTTCTGAGTAGAAGGTGGCTCAGCGCGATTTTCGACCAAGTTCTCTGGGGTAGGACTTAAGTTCTCTGGTAGAAGATGTTGCCAATTTTCAGGTAAGTTCTCTGGGTGGGACTTGAGTTCTCTGGTAGAAGATTAATCAATTGGCACTTACAAGCTTTCTTTGGGGTTCAGGAACCGTCGATTGCTCACCCACATCCACATTGCTTCATATTGGCTTCCCAGAACTTGTCCTTGTGCATACGTTTTAAACACGAAAGACACCCTGCAATCACAGCTGAAGAAATTAAGTACCTGTTCTTATACCAAATGTGATGAAATTGTGAGTTAAATGTGCTAGATTCCATTATAATTATCACTCAAATGTGTATTCATCACCCCCAAACACCATCTTGCTAGTCACTAGCGAAGATTTAGATCGAGAACTACCGCTCGTATGAATCTAACTAAGGCGCT